>DWMG01002852.1:0-12625 GCA_018244855.1 Elbella merops
GATTGTTTACCTGTTTAATTAATTATTATTTTTTTGTGGTAAATAGGGATTATTGGTGTTTACAAAATTAGAAAATTTATTCTAGCTTGCATTAGTTTACAGACTTTCTGTCAAGAATACTTTTGTATATATACAGCTATTTTTCATCAATTACGGCTATCGATTTAATATCATCATCAACGTTGAGTTAACTCTCTTTGACATATGCATCGCTTCTTAAAGTGATAGGGGTTTAGGCCACAATGGACTATGTTGGCCAAGTGAACGCCCACGCCATATGTGAACATTGTGCGCAGATTTCCATACGGCTTTCGAAAAGGCCATATTATATTTCAAAGTATTTACTTATATGTTTGCCAATATGTAGGTACTTTTCGTGACATGTACGACCCTTTTCTGTTTTCTGTATATTGGCGTCCAAATTGCTCATTGACTGGATCCCTCTTGACTTTATTGTGTAACGGCTGTTTTCCCAAGTGCATTGTTAAATAATGTTTTTGTGCATTTGTGTTTATAACTTTGTTAATACATCATGGTTGATTCCTTTTTTCTCTAGTTTTGTCACCTATATAAAAGTTGTCTGCTTTAATTGATAAGACCAATCTGTCTATTACTATCATGGCGAAAAAGCTTAACCGGTTTGACGTAAACGTACGTAACCGTAACGGACGTAAACGTGAGTGGTGAAACGTGGGAGTGTGCTACGCTCTCTGCCTACCTCTTCGGGGATTACAGGCATGAAGTAGCGTTTTTTATAATTTACGAATGAATATAGTACAGACGAATATCAGCGTGAATACAATGGTAGATAGAATTGAGCAAGAAGATCAGGCGACGTGTGTGGAATTAGTCAAATTGATGTGTGATGGCGCCACATGATCCCCGAATTATAATTGGGGCCGATATTATGAGCCTATTTTTCTCAACTTCCCAATACTCATCAGTACCAAACTAAGGCAGTAATTTTGAATAGCTTATATTTTCAAATAATAATAAACCGCTCTTGGCCAGCGTAGCACACTGTGGTCTTTACTGTTTACATTACAAAGGAGATCTGTAATCGTCAATGGAACGATAAAAAATATTTATCATGACAGTGATCTGACACATGTAATGAATATTCTAGAGCTTCTTGTTAGGAGTTCCTGTAACATTTAATTTTATAGATAAACCTAATAAATTGCTTATCAACATCGCACAATCCAAGCGGTATTTCTAATACAATAACAATAGATAATCGTTATTTGTTGACGGATATTTTGGCTTGGGGATAATAAGCGGATTATCTATCGCTTCAGATAGATATGCTGACGTAACCGTGTATTATTAAACCGCTGTCAGCGCTGAAAGAGCACGCGATAGTCTAAAATAGCTGCTAGAAGTGTATAAAAGTGAAATAAAGTTACCGAGGAATCGGAGTTACGGTTATCGTGAGGAAACCTACACACCTTAGGATTTATAGAAAATTCTAAGGTGTGTGAAGTCTGCCGACCTACACTTGGCTAGCGTTGCAGACTAAGGCCTTAACCCTGTCAATATGAGAGGAGACGAATATTCCAACAGTGGAATTATAATGGGTCGATCATTATTATATTATTTAGTGTTGGGAGATCTCCCGATACGCCCACCCGATCGCAAAGTTAACAGAGCCTGTGCTATGGTAAAAAAAGGGTTTCATATACATTTACGCGTAAGTACTATATACTTATTTAGAATTTTATTACAACCAGATACAGTATAAATACTTTTGGTTTGAAAATTGTACCTCCGATCTTCGCTCAGTAGTTAGATTTACTAATTAATCTTTAAAGCAACTATCGAGTCAATGATTTAAAAAATCCTGATACTTGTACCTATCTTTTATTCTAGTAGATAGTAACATAAAAATGATAAATATAATCGCTTAAGAAGGCTTAATATAATTTCGAAAGGCGAACAGCCCACTAATCCTTTACTTCGAAAGTCTGTACAGGCAACTCAGTCACTTTCTTCCAACCCCCCGTTTGGTCAGAAAATTGTTAGGAAAGTTTAAAATTACGTTGATATGACGCATTATTATTTTAAACCATTTTAAAAGATGCATAAGCACACCTATGGAGTTTCTTTCGCCACTTCTTGTCCATAGTGGGCATCTTCCGAAGCGGTGGTAGCATCATTTTGACGTACAAAAAGTCTTCTTATGAACCAATTTTGAATAAATGAATTTGAATTTGAATAATTATGCTATCAGTTTATCTTCAGGCTACAGTAATTTGAAAATCTAACTCAGGTACCAGTCTCTCACTAAGAAAAGTATCAAATATGGCTTCCTAAGTCAAACTTATTTGACAGTAGTAGGTACCCTCATTTAAAGAGAATGAAGTACATTTCTCTACCAACAAGTGGCTTTTGTATGATTAATAATAACACATCAATTTCCGTGTCACGCGAGCCATGATGTCAATAGGTCAATAAGTCAACATAATTGTGTGGCGACGCAAATATATCCGTGACGCAATTACGGCTTCCGAAAATGAACCTGCTGTTGATGAGAGTTTTAATTACAGTACGCCCACGAGGTCATGGTCCAGCAAATCTGAAATTTTGGATAACTTTTGTTATATCAATACCGTACCAAGTAGTTGTAAATGTAACATCACGCCTGTATTTACCCCAAGAGACAAGAGGGGGAGCAGAGGGTGGAACGCTTGTAAGTCTTACTAGTTACTCGTATGTAATACGAGTACATGGCATCATGGAATAGGTGGTGAGCAGATTCTCATACACCAGGATTTACCTATACAGTATTGGAATACATTTAAATATTGTCAGTCGTTGTGCAATTGAAAATTATATTTAATCCTAATAAAGTAAATCAAGGTATTTAGAGCAGACGCACGTGTAAGACAGTGATGAATATCGATAAAGAAAATTAGGTATGTGATGATAGATACGAGTATACTTGGCAATCGCTACTCTCTGCCTATGCAGTGAGAGACCTGGCGTGACGACATAATAATTATATAAAAAAATCTTATTTTATATATGTTAGTTTCACCACGAATCTGTACGTAAAGTTTTTCTATTCCAACTTTATCCTTGGCAGTTGCTGAGCTTTCACACGGATACAACAAAAAAATTGGTTGGAGTATTATTGTTTTCATGTAAATTCGTTGAATATAAATAGTTTGTAAAGTTTAACATATTTCTGAGAACTTCCCACATATCAAACGATAAATGAAAAAAATTTACAATAATATTGTATCAATTAAATCTAGCTTGGCAATGATATTTTTAAAGGCAAATAATTTTATATTTTCACTCTACGCAATTCTTAGTTGGGAATTATAGGTTAATGGATAAAACTGAGACATATTAAAATATAATTAAGAATACTTAGAACAATCGTGAACTTTTTAAAAATAAAAACATTAAAAATATTCAAATCTAGACATAACTCGCCCACCTCTTTAATATAGTCATATGCCTGATAATGCGTTTCGTTAACGTTTGAATAGTTTTATAAAATAAAATAATAAAAACTACGCGATGTATTCAATTGTTGTAGGCACGGGATGTCAGCAAGATCAGTGTTTGTATTTCCCTAAGGAAATGGGACTCTGTTCCGCACTGAGATAGAAGTGAGTAGATACATACATATGAGCGTGGTAATATTATCAAATGCTGCTGAATTCCGTTGACTTCTTTTCATGTAATTCTTTCTCCAACCAATTTTCGCATTTTCCAATTATTATCCCTACAGTTAGGTACATAATACACGTTTCATGTTCGTTAAAATGTACACGTTCAATTAAAATCATCTCAAAATTTTACTGCGATCAGTAGACAATTCTATTTTTTACTATTAAATGTTTCGTGAGTGTTTATACACATGATTATAAATGTACCGGTATGTAATGTAAATGAGGAAGGACCTCGTACAGGTCCGAAACTAGTCGGGCCACCCCGAAAAACGTACGTGAGTTAAGCCGGTACATTTATAATCAATTCTATTTTTTTTAATTTTTTTTATATCTGATATAAACTTTTTTGTTACAAACAATACAATTCCATTTTGATAGGACATTCGCGCCAGGTTCTTCACGACGTGGGCAGAGAGCACCGAGCGCCAGGTTTCTCAATCCTTGCGGATCTGTCGTGCTCCGTACATCCAACTTTTGACCGAAAAACGCACGTGAGTTAAGCCGGTACATATTTAATCATGTGTATAAATACTCACGAAACGTTTAATAGTAAAATTGCGTATAATATGTACCGTATATTATTATATATTTTTTAATCAATGTCTCGTGGCTGTTTATACATATGATTATATATGTATCGGCTTAATTAGCTCGACTATCCTCATACCTATACGAGGTCCTTCTTGGGCTCCCGCCGAGTGCAGCAAGGTCACGGCGGATACTGATATTTAATATAGTAGTATCGAATTTATATGTACATTAGAACTCGTGCTTCATGAACAACACCTTCATTGCTCACTCATTAAATTGAATAAAGTATTTATTAAGTATCAAAAGTGACGTATTCGAAATTTGACACCATTATATAGCCAAGTTTTAAAAACCTAATAATATTATAGAGCTCTTAGAAATATTATTTTACTGCTGTATTGTGCAATAAATGACCAATAAATTGAGCGAGACCTTATCTCGTCTAATTCTGAGGATCCCGTGTCAAACAGTGGAACAATAAACAGGTATAAACATGTCTGATAATGATGAGTAGAACTCACCCGCATACATTTTCAGAAATCATCAAAGTGAACATTTGAACTGAGCACGTGGCCTCATTTCGTATCACGTACGACCTTCTGCACAAAGCTCGCCCAAACACCGCCAGGGACTTTATTACTGCGCTCAGTTAATTGACGCAATTTATTTACTTGTTATCGGTTACCGGTAACTTTTTGTGTGTATAGCGTGTTTTCTGTGAAGAGGTAAGCAGAGGAGGGTAATACACTCCCACGTTTATCAGCTAACTTTACGTCTCATTAAAAAGTAGGTAGTGATGCTATTGCTATACATCGGGCACAGATAAAGACTGCGAGTAACTACTAGAAATTTCTATTTGAAAATCTGAGTTCGAAAAATCTAATAGTACCTTACCCTAGATATGAACCCAGGACCTCTCGATCAGCAATTGCGTTTGAAAACACTATACCAACAAGGCAGTTAATGTTGTGTGTAATTTTTTTTATAATTTTTCACGATAATCTGTTGTCAGATGTAAGGCAATATATTTCCTGACAAGACCTGGTAAGATTATATAGATTGCTAATTAATTTCTTGCGAAAATAGATTATCACGTACCCCGGGCGAAACGTAATAACGCCCCGCGAAAGTCGATCGTTCAGGTACTAACAATACACCCTGAGATGACTTGAGATGACAGTGAAATTTGTTCAATACGTTTTCACCGAATAGAAATTCTCGTCAAATTCATTCTAAAAATTGATAAAAGCCGTGATAGTAGGCCTCCAGCTAAGTGGAGTGAAGATATACGCAAAGGCGGTTGGCGCAAAGTTGGAGGCGAACAGCTGAAGATCGAATTTTATCTGTGCTACTCGAGAGGATTAGGACCAGGTGTGGATGAGGACAGGCTGATGATGATGACGATGATGATGATTGATAAAAGTAATTGTGTTCCACAGTTAGTGTCTGTGACGGTGTCGGTGTTGACGCTGACCTTCATCTCGCTGGACCGCTGGTACGCGATCTGCTTCCCACTCAAGTTCAAGTCCACCACCGGTCGCGCAAAGACCGCCATCATCATCATCTGGACCGTTTCTCTGCTGTTCAGTAAGTAAATAAATCACGTAATAATTTTCTTACAACAGAAAAATACTTATTTTGACTTAATATTACAACAGATACATTTTACGACAGCGTTTATATAAATCTCCAACCCGCATGCCCAGCGTGGAGATTACGGACCCCTTTTGGGAGGCCTACGTCCAGCAGTGAACTGAGATAGGATGATGATGATTATATAAATATTGAGCATGATGATGTATCATGCTCTCCCGGTGAGATTTAGGGTAGGTTTTATTTTATTTCATAAGATTTTATTGTATTAAAAAAATATGTTATTTATACAATGAAAATATTTTATTGACAAAATAACGTACCAAGAATACTCGTATTGGAGTTTCATTTCAACCTGAGCTAATCAGTCGCTGTTTTAATTCTATATAAGAAAGTTTATGCAACGTAAATGTAGTAGCCACGTGCTTATATTGTTCCCAGAACTTAATTCGCCTTTCAGAGAGCTTTCAAACAGCTGAAACTAAATCATTGTAATGAAGATGCATTAACTTGCGTCGTGAAGATGCCAGATTCTATTCCGTCAGTCTCTTTGTCTTCATCAACTATAATGGAAGGTGAATCTGGAAGTTTCCCAATCTAGCCCTATTGTTATCGTGAATAAACTGATGTTTAATGTAAACAAAGCGTTTATTAAATAATGGCTAAGTTAAATGAGTTTTGTAGGAAATAGTTATCTGTATTCATTTTGATTTGTATTTTATTCATGTCTATTGGTTACTTTGTTCATTAAGTATTTTTAATTAAAAAGTTGTAATCAGCTTTTGTTTTCTTTTCATTTATCAATATCGTTAATTTATGTGGAGTCTGATAGGCTTTTGATAGTAATATTATTCAAAATTGTCTGCTTTCAAAAGCTTGATTATGTTATTCCCACTAACTACCAGTCAGATAACTCCTATAAAACAAAACATCTTTCAGACTCTCCCGAGCTGGCCGTTCTGACGACCGTGAAGATGGTACCCCTGCGCTTCGAGCTCGAGTACCTCGTGCAGTGCATGGCGATTTGGTCCTCTACCAGCGACCTCGTCTGGCATATTATTAAAGTGCTGTTTATTTACACGTAAGTGTCCCGCCACAAAGCCAAACTCCGAGCCACTACCGGATATCTCTACTAGAAAATTTAAGTTAGAAAATCCAATAGTATCTGATATACTACCATTATCAGAAATTTCTACTAGAAAATCTAAGATAAAAAATTCAATAGAATCCGACCCGGGATCTGAACCCACGGCCTCTCGAGCGGTAGTCGCGCTTTGCAATTATCGAATAACGATGCAGTCAATATTTAAGCAATTCGATATTAACTGTCGGTTAAGTAAGAAATAAGTTACTTTATACTGTTCGTGTCTTCTCACAAAGTGCAATTTTGAAACCCATTTTAAACATTAATATGATCTTCTGAGATGACATAATGTTTAATAGTTAATATACAAAAATGAAATTTTCGCAATATTTACGTCAAGCGAAGCGTGTACATTATAGTCACTGCCATACGCATACACGTATGTACATAATCAATATCATATATCTTGATCGGTTATTTGCACAGGATTCCACTCTTGCTGATGACAGTCGCGTACCACCAGATCGTGAGGGTGCTGTGGCGGTCTGAGAAGATCCCTGGACAAGCGGAAACAATGAAACTAGCTTCAGCCGAACAATGTAAGTGTTAAATTAACATGTTTGTGTGTAGTACGTACATTTTCTTAACAATTTTATTGTCTGAGACTGCACTGTTCTAGTTTAAGGTCATATCATTATTCTGCAGCGAAATGTCTTTTGTTTTCAAGCGAAATAAATAGTACAGATAAAGCCGTACGGCAGTGACAGTAGAAAACTCCAGACAAAAAGATCTCCAATTCGTTAAGAAAGTCTTATAATATTGTCAGACAAACTTTACATTGGGCTAGATTAATTCATGAGCTTGGATAATGGGGTGGGGAAGTCTCCCGTTATTTCCGAAGATCTCCCCCGACCTGTAGAAACGTGCAGTTTTATAAATTGCGTACATTTGTGACGGTATTTTTTATCTTTCCGGTCTAAAGCATGCTACATTTTTTTCCCAGAGTTCTAGCACTATTCGCAAGTTAGTCGCACCATACAAATATGAATTTTTGATGCGTGATTTTTTTTTATTTAGAATTTGAAAAACATCGCACTGCCCACAACAATTATCTTGAGTTTTGCTCGTTTTTAAAATGTACTCAACACAGCCTGATCAATCCGCAAGGACCTTTTACACGATCGTATACGATTTTATGGCGCACTTTGCCCAACGAATTCCGCAGCACGCCCGAACAAACTCGTCAATTAGAATATAACTAAAAATGCTTGTATGTATTTTCACACAATGGCGATAATGGAATTCGACAGGGAGGTTTTATCCCTAGCCAATTCAAACATTTTTCAACCCCGAGCTCCTGCCGCTCAATTGTAATGCAAGTCCACATTTTTGGCAAATTGGCTAACTTTTTTTTTCGACAGCAGAAGGGTCGCGTTTTATTATAAACTCTTTCTTCTGATAAGCGAGGTGTAGCCAGGATTTAGCAGGCTTGCCTAAAAATTACCTATTCATATTTGTCTTTAATCGCGCACAAGAGTTTGTACCTGACTTTGGATATGCGTGCTCCGACCATTTAATTGAGTTATCCCTCTTGTCAGTTCTTCTAGTTATTCTAGATTTTCTACCTAATTAAAATCTAGATCTAATTAAAAACTGTTAGAGGAGGGAAATTATGTCACACCTACTTCCCTTATTTAACAATACTTTTGAAACATCTTATTTTAATTTCGGTTTCTTAAAAAATATTTCTTCCATGTACATGCTCTTAAAAAAATTAATTCATTTTACGTTATAATAAAACTAAACCAAAAAAGCGCCATCGCGACCTTATAAAAATTTCATAAATAAATGTAATAATGAATCTGTGGATAATGAGAACAGGCTTAAATAAAAAAGGGAAACAAAATATGTAAACAAAGGAATGAACTCGTACGTACCTCAGCGGTTGGCATGGAACAACAATTTAATTTAAAAAAACATTTTTTGAATTGTACCATCAATATGCGAGTGGATTAAACATATACCCCTTTTAAGTGTATTTATTATACTGCGCATATCTGCGTTTTTTAAATGGAAATGTTACATTGTGTTTCACATCTAAGTAAGTGTATTATCGCATAAACGATTTTTAAACGAAATCGTTGAGGATAAGCGATATCGCTTTGATATTGCCGCAAACAGCGATAATACATATCTTTTTTAAACACAGATTATTAATAACTATAAAAGAGAAATCGACTTTGTGTGCTAGTTTATGCTTTCACCCTTCTCGTTCCATTCGCGAGTCCAACAGTGGGATTATAAAAGGTGCATAATGATGATACATTTAACAAAAATCTAAAACGTTCTTTAAATATTTGTTTTGAATAAAAATAACTTCATTTTTAAATTTTATAGCTATTCTCCTGTAACCTTCAGAATCGTTATTACCAATATCGTTTTGTGTGGTCCAAATAATAAGTGTACAGCGTTTTCATATCTATTAAAAAACATTCGGTGTTTTACTTTTTGTGAATTTTTACTACTAATACTAATTTTTTTTTGGTCAGTGCAATCTAATTTTAACAAAAGATGTGGAAAACCTAAACAACGATATTTAAAGCCTATGTCAAGGTTGTGTTGTTAAACAGAAATAGACGTAAACATGAACCTGTTTAATATGGCGACAAGCAGGCATGTGGTTGGAGCTTGGTAGACATACCTGTATTATTCTGCAATAACAAAAGTGTAAATTAATTAGAGAAAGACTTATGCGTCGTCACGTCAGCCTTTGTCGTTCTACTCCTGAACTTAAGCCTCTTCTAAGCCGTATAAGATATGCCGATTTATTCGATCCTTCACTGATTTCATGCAGTTTATACTCTTGAATTATTGTCCGCTTGCCTTTATTCTTTATGGCATAGCATACACATAAAAACAATGTTGATATGTATAATAAATTATCATCAGGAACACATTAATATAAAACAACTTGTTTTTTTTATTTATTTATTTATGTACGCACTCTCTTATGACTTGCACCGTATTATCTTCTATTGTCTATCGATCAACACCTCAATATCGCTTATGACTTGCACCATACTCCCTTTTTATTATGACAGCCAGGTCCATACAACAGATTATTCTTCGATTGATTTAGTGGTTTCGTTACTATTAATAAATATTTCTTCATATCTTCTCCTAACAATGAGGAATAGTATTATAAAATGAATGTCTAATATTTAAAAAATAACGTCATATCACCCCTGTAGTCCCCAAATAGTTAGGCAGAGGAGTGTAGTACACTCCCAATAATATAATATTAATTCTTTAGCCTCGAAAAATTCACAGTAGTAGCACGGAATCTGAATATATGACCGGTGTAAGGCAATAGGCGCACCCCTTATTCCATGGTGAATCGTGACAGTGTTTTGCCCTCCTCTACCTACCTCTTCGAGGACATACAAAACGTGACGTTATGTTAAGTTAAAATTGATTAGTTGGTATAAAAATAGAGTCTGGCATTGATACTTATAATTTCTTAAATTATCATGACTAATTATTCATTTTAATGATAAATTATGAGGAATTTTAATGATATACTCGTATGTATGTATATTATGGTAAATGAAATGTGGTGATTAATTTATTGTTAGTTATTAGATACACTTATATGATAGTGGTGGAGACCAATTATTGATTATTAGCAACAATTATTTTGTGAAAACGGCCAAAGACTTTCTTATTTCATAACTTAAAAATGGATGCTTTTTACATGTCTAAACGAGGACACTTCTTAATCACACAGATTAAGTAAGATTATGGCTGTAAGATACAAATTTCTAAATTAGTACATAAAGGACATATTGCCATACCTTTCCCTTCCATATTGAAAGGCCCATAAGATGAAAGGGAAAACATGGATTATTGAAATTTTATTAAAGTACAGGGTGAAATTCTGAGACGTAGGATGTCATTTAAGCTGGTGACGTTTTTGGGAAATAAGGTCGAAGTGATGAAAATAATCCGGATAAAGTTAAGGAGCTGCCCCAATTTACTGACATGATCGTCAGTCAAGTCTGGTTAGAGCACTATAATCAATAATGTGCTAAGTGAGTGAGTGAGTGATTGAACGAGTATGTGTATGGTGTTGAAAGGAACGAATATGTCATTCTGTACGTCACATGAGGTTCCTTTCTGACTAACGTCATAAATCTGAGTCGACATCATTAGCTGTATAATTTATTTCAATTTTTTTTACCCCTTCGGAGGTAATTTCACATTAGCAGGTAAACGGCAATTTCGCATGAAATCGGTTTAATTACATTTTTATAAGGTGCATATGTTATTTTGTTCACATAATAAAATTGAACTTTATAAGGAAAAAGGGTTCAGGAATTATACTGTTTTATTTATTCAATTATGTCGTTAAGTTACTGACGTATTTAATATTTTAGTTGAGGCTATTTCTAGTTGCCACATCAAACTAATTGAATTATTATTACATTGTCAATAATGTTATATATTTAGCCGGAGAATACTAGATTCTTAAAACATTCCATGCTGTTGAAATCTCAACTCTATGTATTTTATTATTGGTTCTTGTGAAGCCCTTAATATGGATATATATTGGCTTGGTCCAGCATGGAACACAACCATGATGCTAAATTTCAGCAATTTCCAATAAGCTAACTATTAACCGGTGTAGCAATGATTTTAATTATAGTATCGAATCTGAAAGTGATAATGATAACATAATAACATTAATAATGATAATGATAATGATGATAATGATGATAATGATAATGATGATAATGATAATGATGATAATGATAATGATGATAATGATAATGATAATGATGATAATGATAATGATGATAATGATAATGATGATAATGATAATGATGACATTAATAACGATAACATACGACAGTAGGTAGATAGCAGCGTGGTAGTAGCAAAAGGTAGGAAATTAGAGAACACTGTATTATAATGCTCAGTAACATTTACAGCAAACATAAAATTAACACAAAACTTGTAAATAAAACATTATTAAAGTGTCCTATGCTCGAACAGATGTACATTTAATATAAGTAGCAGAAAACAGAGAATATATTGCATGCTACTGGAGACTGGAGATTAAACTTGCTCCGTCGGAATTAAAATCTAGTGTAACATAAATATGTCCGGGTAACTTTCGTTTTATCCGGTTCTAGTCTCATTTTTCGCTAGCCTTTTACGCTTGGATGTTCAAAAGCCTTTTCAAATATGCATGAATTATATTTTGCTACTCATATATGTATATGAAATATGGACTTGTAAGTAACTATTATTATTATTTATTCGCGATAGGCTACCCTTTGCTAGCAATTGGCTACAGTCTCGCCTAATAGAAAGAGATGTGACCTATGATGTGGCATGTTTGCCAAGTACCTATTCTCATTTTGATCAAAAGTCTAGCTTGTACTTCTCGACAAATATAGGAACAGACAACACAGCATCAGAAAAGTACTCCTTGACCATCCTAATCAGGAATGACGAATATTTGATATAGACAATCCAAGGAATGTATGAAGTGTGAGACGAATCTAGAAGAAGTACATCAGGTCTTTGGCAGTTGAAGCTCTCTGTCTACCCGTAAGGGACCTGGCGTGATGATTTTGAAACAATAATATCGTACTTTTTTTTCAACCCATTAGAATTCCACTGTTGGAATACGGGTCTCCTCTCATATTGAGAGGGTTAAGGCCATAGT
>DWMG01002853.1:0-12622 GCA_018244855.1 Elbella merops
GTAGTGTAGGACGCCCTCCGGCCCGGTGGGATGACGATCTGCGAAAGGCTGCAGACAGATGCTGGATGCGACAAGCCTAGAAAAGGGCGCGATGGCGCTCATTGGAGGAGGCCTATGTCCAGCAGTGGACTGAGATAGGCTGATGATGATAACGCACGTAGGATTTGTCAGGCTAAGCTGACTACTTTTGGATCTATTCGAGCTTCTTCATGAGCTCCTGCTGATCGCAGCGAGGTCGCAGCGGAGACTGTTACTCCAAAGCATGTGCAGAGCATAGATTCTCTAATGCACTAATATAGATATTACTGTTATAAAAACCTCTATATTTAATGAAAGCATGAGGTTGCTATATTTTAGTTTATTTATTGCATCTTAATGGTTCAGATTTAACAATTCCCGTTGCTTAGTCTAAAGTGGGAATCCAGGTGCATGTTTCCTACCTTTGCTCAGTGATGTTGCGTTTTACGTAATCAATTTTATCCGGTATAGCGGTGCAGGAAAAACGTAGAAAACCAGCACACCTTTTAATTCTTAGCTATATTCTGAAAGGCATATGAGGTTAGCTAAAGTTGCGGGACTGTCCGCTTAATATATTTGAGATTTTTTTTTAAATATAGTCCAATTATTAAAAAAATGGAGACCACTTCTATTTCACTTTCTAATATTATTACTACACATATTTCATATTAACGATTACCGGTGAGCTCGTTTGTGGAGCGTAGATAAGTATAAACAACATGACCTGATACAATTAGGTGATTGATCGCCTTTCTCTTTCGTTCTGAACTTAATTACTCGGGAAAGTCGAAATCGATTCGGCTGTTTTTGTGAAAAGCCGCCATTGGTACCTGAAAGTAAACATACGAGCTTGAGAAATGTTTCAGTTTTATGACAGACACTTCAGTTTCATTTATAAGTGTAGATAACAAGCGCCTATATCTGTAGAAGATTTGACGACCAGTAGAATAAGCCTCAAAATTTTTCATAATATTCTGTGCGGCATGTACAGTCTGCCAACCCTCACTTGAGAAACTCGCCAGACTATGGCATCAACCCTGCTTCTCCTAAGCGGAGACTCGCATCCAGTAGTGGGATGGTGAAAAGTTTGTTAATGATTAAATTTTAAAATGATTCTTCGATATATGTATACGTATACGAGTACGTATATGTGTACGCATTGTAGTTTTTTGTGTTTAATTTGACAATGAAATTATTGATGACAAACAAAATTTAACGATTACTGTAAAACAATGATAGCTTATCACTTCTAGAAATAATAAATATCGACGATCGTATAAGAATAAATGGGATAGTGTGATTTGAAATGGAATTAAATCACGTATTCGAAAGAGTCGTACACGTAAAGGGAAAGTGTTAATAATATGAGGAATAGAACAGGGGCGGTACAGAGAGAAGAACTCCTAGGTACCAATGTAACATCATCTCTGTAAACACTAAATAGGTAGGCAGAGTAGTTCCGTTACATTATACGTCTATCCACGGAATAGCAAGTGAGCCTATTGCCATACAGCGGTCATAAATACTACAATGTACAGAAGACTCATAACAGATTATGAAAATAACTACAGAAGAGGTAAATAAGTTAACGCATTCTCGGATCTTATAAAACAAAGATTTCTGCCGACTGGTTCAAAATTAAGTAGTAATAATAATTACCTTGGTATGTAGCTACGAAATTAGTCGAGTCATCTCAAAGTTATCCCATCCATGAGTTAAGCCGGTACCGGTATGTACCGGCTTAACTCACGTACATTTTAACACGCTTATTTCGGGATAGCTCGACTAATTTCGGACCTGCACGGCTTTCTTCATCATGAGAAGTTCACTTATAATAAATACTCACCAAGATTGTACGGGTGATTACCGAGGACTTAACATTTCGCGCCGGTTTCATATACATATATACCTGTAAGCATTTGTACCCACATAAATTATCATATAAAAAAGTTCCTCTAACGTCGTCGTCGTGGATTCGTGATCAAGGTTATATAAAGTGATTGTATCATACATGGTATTTTAAGTCAATAAATTGTGCGTTATATCCATATATAGGTAACAAACAGATAATGATATTCTAAACAAAATTAGTTTAAGGTAATTTCAAGCTACCTATACTATTCGCTGCGCATCCTTTGAACATAACAGTTTTATATATTTTCTGTCTTCATTTTTAGATGCGTTTCTTGTAAGGAGAACACAAGCTACGTTGTAAGGAGAACACACATTCAGTTGCGCATTACAGTAAAAAGTAACAAAAATACATGTAATCTTTATTCGCTAATATCTCAATTAACTTCTAATGACCCGACATAATTTCGTAACGTGTGTATTTCACACAGCCATAGAAACGACTAATCTATGTATCAAACGGTTATGATCCTACCGATAGAGTAGTAAAAGCAGGAGACCACCCTTTTCCTGTTCCTCTCATTAGTATCGCAGCTCTAATTAACAGTCGAGATTTATTTACGATGCCACTCGGATATCGACTAGCAGTAGTGCAGACGTTAAACGAGTAATGATCTAGATAGGAGATAGGCGATAAACATGATATATAGAAACAAATAGTTTAGATGAGTGCGGGTGGACGAATGTACTTGTGAATATACTTTATGTTTATTTCTCACATAAGTGACGGGGCGCGATGGCGCTCATTGGGGGAGGCCTATGTCCAGCAGTGGACTGAGATGGGCTGATGACGGTGATGATGATATAAGTGATTCATTGTTTTTTGTGAGTTTAGATGTCCATAAACACAACACAGTGTGATGTGAAATTGAAATGAACGCAAGCGAATGTTAAAACTTTGACATTATTTTTTTACATGTTATCTTAGACCAGTAATATAGACGATGTTCAGGTGACGTGAGAAATACGGTATTAAAATGATATATGAATTATATGCATAGCCGTTATAATACATACAAATAACCGTATAAACACATTGTGTAATTAAATAAAGCGGTTTAAATATGGCAGTTGAAAGGTACGTTTTACACGACGTGTACCGAATGCCGCGTCTTGAGAGCCCCGGGCCCCGCCACCGTACTGTGAGAACTGACTCTTTTTCCAGTTACTTAAGTTTTGATATACGTGTGAGAAATGTGTCAAAAATTCATTTCAGACAAGCTGAGTAATAAATTATCTTTATTGTCGGTATAAAGAATGATAGATTAAACATAACGTTTAATCTTACGTTAAGAATAATAGATTAAAGAATGTCAAAACAGGTATATGTAGGTACAATGCGAACTGTGATGGATGCAGGTGCCGAGGGATATCAAGACACCTATTTTGACTAAACAGATTAGATTCTGGCCGATGGAGGGGCCAGAAACTTCCGAAAAGCACGTCAGATCTGTAAGGATACAAATATTCGGTACCTGGTGTTCTCTGCGTACCTCGTAATGGATCTTTTTTTTGTTATCGAAGGGGAAACCTTCAAAAGGTACCCGGTATCTTGGGAGAAATACCAGGTTATGTGGTGTTCTTCGGCGCTGTTAGTAGGGCTCCGGGATCTCCAACGGAACGCACCGGTGCACCTCTTAATGGACGTAGCGTGATTTTATTATGCAGTATCTGTTTGTTTCTTTCCTAATTCATAGCTTCTGTTCCATTCCTGTCGCAAAACTGAAACATGTATCTTGTGGGTGTAGAGTTTTGTTTTTCTTCCGCAGTATGTTACTCCAGAGCTGGCTTTTATATATGAAAAAGAACTGTTTTAGCTCTGAAGGTTTTGTGGCTTTTCTTTGGGACAGACAAGACTACAGAATAAAAAAGGGCATAGCGACGTATACTTAGCTATAGATTTTGTTTCTTATACAAAGAGACGTTCGTGTGTTCATCATATAATTACTGGACGAAAACATTATTTCGTAGCAAGTATTTTAGTAACTAAAATACATTTTGAGAAGAAAATAGTAGCTGTTACCCACGTGACATTTAGATTAATGCTATTAATATAATCTTTCTCATCAAGAAAGAAAAATGTTTTCCAACACTCAAAAAGTAAAAGAGTTGTAGATGACAATGAACTTAGCACATGACATAATGAGATCGTTATAGAAAGACACGTAAGGATAACACCAATCATTTTGGCACCGCACACACGTGCTTAAGGTGCGGACGCCAATGCCGATCCCGTATTGGACTTTTTAGTCACCAAAGAAAGTGTCTGTAGATACTGCCTCAAATATCGTCTGAAATAGACGTATAGGCCATTATGTATGTATGTATTTAACCAAACATGTATCGCGTTAGTACTTAAACTACCAACTGTGCATCGTATTGTTTCTTAGTGTAAGGTTAACAAGTAATTAATATCGGTAGCTTAATTTGTGACAGTTAAATGTAACTCTAAATGTTGGGTGTGAACTATCGCGGTGTAATAGTAATTATATAGTTGATGTCGCTACTGTATTCGAACTACTTGTATATTAGGTATTAATAAATGTATTTACATATCGAACTGTGAGTTTCTTTATACGTATGTTTATATAATATATTACACACGCCAAGCATCTGCCGAGAAAAAATGGACAGCTTTTAAAACTCGACAACCGGATTTCAGGACTGATTTTTCGCAGCCAACCTATACCAACGGCCTCGTAATGTAATAATCTTTAAGTTACTTTTAATTCATTCAATTCAGTTTCAAACCAGTGCAAGTTACTTGTTTCGATTTACCTGTTTATACGAGTACCTGCCCACCCAAGAGTTGTGACGGGAAAAAATAGTCAATGTAAAGTTTGCATATTCTATAGGCGTCATACTATTGATTTTGGTATGGCATTTGTCGATTAACCAAACCAGTGAAATGTTAAACAATAATAATTTTTAAATTGTTATCAATCATATTCTGGACTGAAATTTTTTTGTCAACTCATTTGCGATACATTTATTGACACATTTAATCTGATATAAAATACTTTTCATCCAGTAACCAGCTCGCTGAAGGTCATTCTATACAGGGATCTTAGACCAACAAAAAATAAATCGTGCTGATCGAGAGGTACTGGGTTCAAGCCCGGGTCGAGTTCTATTGGATTTTTATAACTTAAATTTTCTAGTAGTGGCTCAACGTCTGAATCTGTGCTCAGTATAATTATGGTAATAGTTTCACCACCTGTTCCATAGTTGCACGTAATCCTAAGTGATGAAACGAGCAAGTGTATTTTACTCCTCTGCCCATTTCTTCAAAAATTACAGTGGTGATGTTAGATAAAGTTTGGATTACATAAAGTATAACAGATGTGCGAACAGATGCGGCCATTTCTATCCATTTTTATGACTTACAGATAGAAACGTAGGAATTCGAAAGACATCAAAGTAAAGGTCAGATCTGAATGTACAGTTCCCATGTCACATTTGATAAAAGTAGCCAAAACCTCAATGTTCAGATCGCGAGCGGTCTGAATAAAACGAGTGTTATATTTATTGCCACTTGTTCATGTTTTATGTTGTTAACACAGCTGTGTTGTTGGTTTTAAGACTACATATGTATTTATTTTTGTCTAACTACTGATACGGGTTTATGTGTATAATATAAAAATCAATTACACTTTTCGTTGTAATTTTATAACTCAAGAACGGGCTCACCTATCCAAACCAAATGTTTAGGCTTTGTTCGGACTATTTAGTAGATGGTTTATGTGAAGTTTGCACAAGATCGGTATGGCGGTTCTTCATTTATCAAATTTTTTGTATTTGCAAATGGGGATTTTACTGTCTAATTGAACCTTTTTTCAGATGGGGATTGTGCTTTAAATATTTCACTTTTATACGTAGCGAAGCACGTAACGGGTCGCTAGTATTATATACTTTTTTTGCATGCAATGTAACTATTGTAACCTATGATTTTTCAGAGGCCTGAAAGTGACTCCGTATGTCTCTAATGCTGACCGAGGTGGATAATATTTATCAAGTCCGTTTGTGGAAATGCTTGAACGGCCCTTAAGGGTTCCGATAAGATTTAACATTAGGTAATTTTGCCAGAATAGACATAAAACACCGCTTTAATAATGGTCATTATTAAGATATTTTAATTAAGAGATTATTAAACAACAAAGATTACATGTTCAACATAAAGAAAGATGCAATCCACAATCAACATTCTGTTGTAACAATAAAAATAACTTTACCAAAAAGCAATTAAAGCGATAAAATATCGCATCGGCAACATCTTACGAGTTCGAGCCGAAGACGGTAAGTTTAATCCTTCACAAAACCACCAGAGATCCTAAACACTCTATTAACTGACAGGTGACAGGTCGGCGGCTCGTTCGGGGCAGGTTGGCTACATCTCGCTTTCATTGCAACTAGGTCAAATGTGTATTTATTTTTTCACAGCGTGTATTTATCTGAGATTTTATTTGAGCATTTTATTGCAACATCATGACCAATTAATTAGTACCTACTGGACCGCCCATCGCGTTCTCGTATAGTTCCGCGAAACTTAAATGTAACGTAGGTTAAAATTTAAATTATTAGAAAAACATTAAAAAGATGTAACATCATCAGTAATCCCCGAACGGGTAGGCAAAGGAGTGTAATACACCCTCACGTTTTACCAATTACGTTTAAGTCCTGTGGAATAAATAGCCTATTGCCATACACCGGACATACATCTAGACTCCGAGTCACTACTAGAAATACTAAATTAGAAAAATCCTGTAGTACTCGACTCGGTATTTGAAACCAGGACCTCCCGATCGGCAGTCGCGCTTGCAACCACTGGACCAACGAGGCAGTCAGTCAGTCCGACATTTTTATTCAGTGATATAAATAATAAGTAATTTAATTGGTCATTATTGTTATCTAGCAAATATTCAGTACCTATGTTTAGTACTAATGAGTAAAAATGTATCAAAAAGCAATAGGTACAGTAGTACAAATATTCTCACCTGAAGAAAGTTCGAGCACAAAACCTTTAGGAAAACAGCCCCGAAACCACTTTGTTAACCGACAAGTTAATTACATCCTCTCTCTATCGGGACTGGAGGAGCCGTTTATTTTTCTTGGCAATAGGTGCACTTCGAAAGAATCTTTTATAAAAATCCCTTTTTATTTTGCTCCGGTGGAATTTTTATTTCATTGCATTTATTCTGGAAAAATATTGGCGAAATCGAAAAAAGACAAGAGCTCTGTAAGAGTAGTGGTACAATTCCAAATTTGTCGCCATGTAATACATTTTTTCCTCTTTCTTCCTCTTACGATCGATGCAAACCTCACGGTCGCGATCCGAAAGATTTTTCCCGTTCATATTTTCTCGTTATCCTCTTAGTTTGCACGATTTGTTTTGAACAGGAATTTGGCATCAATGTTGCAGACTAAACCGACGTTAAGAGATCTTAGAGAAAAGACTTTTATGATTTGAGAGATACATATATGAAAATAATAAAATCACGCCGGTAACCTCAGAAAGGGTAGGCAAAGGAGTGTAGTACACTCCCACGTTTCACCAGTTACGGTTCACCAGTTAACAGGTGGTGAGCCTATTGCCCTACACCGGGCACAGATCCACACTCCGAGCCACTACTAGAACTCAACTCAGAATAACGTTAAAAATAAAAAAGAAGAATTTCTCAAATACAACGCAACGTAAAATTAAAAAAATTAAGTACGGAACGGTAAGTTTATGTAACATCGAAAATGAGTTGACTTTCTGAATACGCTCGGGAGGATAATCTCGAACTTTCCCCTAGTTTAATAAAGGTTATACACTTTAAACTCTGCCCGCATCGAAAACACCGGTAATTACTTAACATAATTGTTCCCTATAAAAAGGCGTTAAGCGGAGACGCGGCGGTTACAAGTTGTGAAGCGACAATCACCTCACTATCACCCAAGTTGGAGCCTGACGAAGTTTGGTACTGGTATATTACAAATATTTCCGTTAAACAAGCGCGCTCGACGCCCTAACTTCGCTAACTCGCTTACACAAACCGTTCCGCTCTATATTCGTTTATGAAGTTCCACTTGATACCGTTCACGATGCAATACGTTGCGTCAAATGGGGAATTAGTAAACTTTTATCAAACGGTCATTAAATATCTAATTAGCGTCATGCCGAATATTTATATTATAATAAAACGTTTTCATTGAAAATATGTCATTATTGATATTTAATTATTTTTGCGTGACCTAAGACTACTTGAGATCAAATACCAGAAAAAGATTACATTTATAAGTACTTTTATTTAATGCTGATAATTGTAAAGGATTCTTAAGAATAAGCAGAAGGATCGGGATGATTAGTTTTAATTATTATTATTATTTTAGTTATTTTCGCTTGCAGTGCGCTTTGGCATTGCTGTAAGCACTACAAGCATGTTGTACTTAAATAAATAAATAAATAATTAAACTTTGACATAATAACTGCCTAGATATGCAAGAAATACGCTATATTAATAAAATATATAATATTTACCACTTTTCTAATAGTGATTCGCAGTCTGGATCTGTGCCCAGTGTATGGCAAGAGGCTCAGCACCTATTCCATGGGACTTAATTTTTTTTAAATGTAGAAATTGTCTCGCGTAACTGGTGAAACGTGGGAGTGTACTGCACTCCTCTGCCTACCCCTTCAGGGATTGTGGGCGTGATGTTACGTTATTTACAACTCGGATTTAGGTAACATAAACGAGTTATTGGAGTTAATGAGAGAAGTCAACCGCACAAAACTTCAAATAATGCAAACTATAACTATAAAACAGAGATAACAAAGGCATCATTTCACGGTTTATTTAGCGAATGACTGATATGAAAAACTAAACTGACTTTTAATTACCACAAGTCACTAAAAGACAGGCAACAGGATACAAAGTGGTTTTTTGACATGTTACTGTAAGAGATGATAAAATTACCGAATATCAACCAGGATACGAGTTTAAGTAATTAAACTACAATTACAGAGCAGTCTGTAATAATCGAATTCTACATTTTTCCATAACTTAGAGGATAACACGGATGTAAGAAATTAGATCATTAGTAATAGAGATGCACGCAATTAGAGTTTGGTCGTATTTGGCGCAGTCGTCCTTCTCGTTTGGCAAACGTCCGTTGCAGACATCTGGCCATGGTTACAATGCCCTTACAGTGTCCCTTTATCTGGGAAATAGAACGTCGTCTCCATGTTGCCAGTATATTAACTACGTGAACATCGCTACATGGTTAGTACAGATTTCATCAGAAATGTTTATGTAACACCATATTAGCGCGAAGTTGTCGTCAATTAGCGTTCTGATCGTCTTGATGTCATAAGATCAATTACTAGGTGTTTAATATCGACGCAACATCTTTCGTCATCTTCGATTGCTATATCCGATTTTATAATAAGTTACTTATTGTATTTATACTGTGTGGCTTTTTTTCAATGTGAGATTGTTTACATACTTTTTTTTCGCAAATCACTATGATCCATAATTATTAATTACTTACAGTATTATATCACTTTTACCTGTTAATAGACAGAAACCAGTCTGCACTGGATTTAAACCTTTCAGGAGACTGCAGATGACAATGATCACCCGAAGACAAAATAATTAGTGAGGGGTGTTTGTATTGTGGTTTAGATTTTGCTATGCTAGACAATGTATTGTGATAACGTAGTGATGTAACAATGCCTTTCATTGCCTTAGGTCTTGGTTTCAGTGTCTTTGTAGGCTCTGACGCTTTGGCCTCATACTTTACAATACAATTGTAACAAATAGTAAACAAACAAAGAGGAGAAAACGTGACAAAAATCATGTAAAAATGTGCGCAACTATGAGCTCCCTCAGTATGATATTAAGCCCGGGAAGTTTCCGGATAACGCACCCTTGTGATGAAAATAATTTTAATACCCTCACGTTATGAAAGAAGAACCAAGAGAACGAAAAAGAACAAATTGATGAGACGATCAAAGCTAAGGCTAGAAGTATGAATAAATAAGAAATTTTTATTAAGCCATGGTATCACAAACAGCATCATACATGGATTTTACAAAGTATGAAATAATATGAAACAACAAAAATCATAACAATTAAGAAACGAATCAAATGAGACGAGAGGCATTACGTAAAAGTGGTAGGAAAGAAAATCAGCGAGAGTTCGGATCTCGCACGAGGCTAATATAAGTTGATACCAGAGGGAGCGTGGCGACATCTGTTACGTGTCACGGTTGTTATGGAACTTGTTACAGGAACCGACGCTTATTAGATACGGATTATAACTGTCAAACAAACGAAACGCTATGCGAGCGATCGCGGCTAAACTGCGCCGCTACTGTCATTAATGATTTGAAACAGTAGCGTTGGTTGTGAAGAAATGTAACAAGTTGGACGATTACTCATTGGACTCATTGGAAATAAAAACCCAGAGTTTAACGTTTAAGTTTAGTTTAACGTGGAAGAAAACCCTGTATCATGTAATGTAGAATCGTAATTTTTCAAATACGAAATAATGTAACAATTCAATAAAAGGTTCATAACAATACCGTATAGGATCAATTGCTTGTTACGACAAATGCACAATATTTAATCATTAGTGAACTAGCTGAAGTCCCGGCCAAATATTTGAATATACAGAATTACATTAGTACGTTCTGGTGCATGCCGCACACGACAAGTTAGTAGTTTCAGAACAGCAGACATCAGCGAGTTTGAGAGCGAACATGTGTTCCGTGTGACTCGGTTTCAAGGCGAGACCTAATAACTGTCAGAGAGATGTCTTACATTCATTCGGTCTTTTTCATTTCCTACAAACTGGCGCGTGTATCGTTCATGTTCGACTGAATGTTTATTCCGACTTTTCAATGATGTGACATGGAGGGCCCGAAAATGGCATTTGATACTTAAAAAAGGCCATTACAACTTAGTAGAATATCGCCAAGAAGTTGAAACACCAAGCGCTTAGATCATATTATTAAAAAATATCGACATCATCATCATGTCGACCTCTTCCCTTCCACTGCTGGACACAAGGTGTTCTGCCTTTCACAAGGTGTTCCACAATATAATAAGAAAGAATATTGATAAGCATAGCACATTGCAGTGACCGTTTCTCTATTCATACTATTTGGTATTTTTAAAAGATCTTATAATAGCTTGAACATGGCGTATTTGAAGCTTTTCAGGGTAGTTGAAATGTTATCTAAGAAAATATCAGGACACGACCAGACAAAAGGTTGCAAGCTTTTTATAAAGTACTTGTACAGAGTTAATAGTCTTTACTGCCTTTAAAATTTTAAAGTCTCGTTCACTTTGCACTCTCGGGTTCACTGAGTTTTATGTCTAACGAATATTAACTGGCAAACCCTTGTACAATTGTAATTTATTGCTAGTAAAAGTAAATTGAGGACTTGTCGCTCCTGGGGAATGTAGGAAGATTATTTTTGACATGAACGATTGGGCAACAACTGAACAGCAGTCATTTATAGCCTCCATAGGTTTTTAAATGGAAAATTGTTTAAGATAAAATTCAATGTTATAAAGTGTTTGGTATTTCTAAGGACTATAATTTTAAATGTAATAAGTCCCGAAATCAATTTTACGCACCGCTTCACTAGATTTCTTAAGTTTTTAGCTAATATTAGGACAAAGTACGCTCAGTACACTGTTTGTATAAGAATTTACACAACTCATTAACATGATGAAAAGTAACGCACATTCATACTCAAGTTAAGGTCGCAGCTGGAATGTAAGTCAAGATCGTTTTACACTTCGTCACACAATTAGTCATGTAAGATGAACTGTAACGATTTTACAAATTACTATAATTTTCATCCACGACTTAATTGAATATATAAAAGATCATCTATTTATTAGTGCACTCAGTCAGTACTTTGCATTTATTTCGAACTTTTCTCGGAAAGAACAATCAGACTGTCACATAGGTGAGTATGGCACTCACGATCATCAATTCTTTTTTTATAGCTAGTGTTGAACACAGGTCCCACAATGAGGGTGCGTTTTGGTGAAATTAGGGATGGCGGTGTTTGCACGCCTTAAAAAATATTATTTGAATTTTAAAGCGCTAAATTTTCCCATGTCAATGACATTTAATTTCAAAAACGCACGGAGATTGCGTGCCACTAACTCGTATCCAATATAAGAGCTACACACTCAACTTTTAATTTAATATTATTCATATATGCATGTTTTATTATCAATTATTTCAATATAAAAACATATGTATGAAATTACATAACCTTTGGCGTGAAAACAGCGCGTAACTCAACAAAGCTCCCCGACGCCCTTAGGTGTTGATTTTAGAAAATAAGGCAAACAGTAGTGTCCTGGAGTAATGTAAACACAATGTACTGAAGACCAAACAAACACGTCCAAGTGTCAGGGCGGGGATTCACTGTCAACAAGCCAAGTGTCGCCGATGCAAGTGGAACCACTCGGAGCATTATGTCCTTAACGGACGGTGCTTAGGAAAATGTCAGTGTGACGTGACGATTTACTGTATAACAAGATTTATATAAACAGGGCGTATAACTGCATTGTAATATATTGATTAAATTTATTCAAATATGTTGTCGCCAACAATTTTAAGCACACGATAACGCAAGTTGGGAATAATCGTTATCGCTACAAGGGTTCTCACACATTCCTTTGCC
>DWMG01002854.1:0-12622 GCA_018244855.1 Elbella merops
AGGGACTTCCTCTTTGCAGACTCTGTCGCATAGAGAAATACCGAGCATAGATCTCTTCATATGATAGTTCGTTGTGCACTGAATACTAAAATATATGGATAAATGATTTTCAAGTGTAGTAAAGTCGTCGCATTATGAATTATGAAACAAAATATTCATTTCAAATAGATGTAAAACGAATATGTGATTGCATAATTCCTTTCATTTATTGCATAATAACAAAATGTTCCTTTTAAATATATGCATATTCGTCTATTTAAAAGGAGTATTTTAACACTGTTGCTATTTGTAGCAGACATGCTTTATTGCAATGCTTGCGCATTGAAAACCAAGGATGTATTCATTAAATTTCATCCAATAGCATTTATAGTTATGGTTTAGTAATATTTAATTATACGTTGACAAGTGGCTTTACGTAATATAATCATCGTTTCATTTTGCATACTAATCTGTTTGTTGGCGTACAGCTACAGACCATCACAGTTACTACGTATAAGGTAAATTATAAGTCATCTTCACATACTGCTATTGCTCATTTAACATTGAATCATTTGGTTGAAGTTATCCTTGTAAAGGAAATCATTGTCTTATAATTAAACAGCGTACCGTTATTTTGTGGTTTAATGCCACAGACGCTGTGAGAGAGATATGGTTGTAAACTAAGAATTACAGATTTGTAATGATGAAGATACTTAATGCTCGACGACCTCTGCCTATCCTGTAAGGCACCTGACTCGACGATAAATGGATAGTATAGCAGATATTGACATTTTGTTTTAAAAAGAAAAACGATGACCAAGTATCTACATTTATTTGGTATCAACTGAAGCAAATCAATCATGCCACGAATGAATCAGTAAACATTAAAAGACATTCTAGAAAAATTTAATGTATCAAACCCGTCTGCGTTGCCCCTTTAGTTTCAATTTGTCCTTTACACTGAACTGCAATGACCACTTAACATCAATTGGAGTGTCTGCCTATTTCATTTTCACTAATATACATATATCACAATGAATAAGTATGGATTTAATTGCATTGTGGATCCAATGTAATGAATGTATGTTGTATTTACATGCAAATATGAAAAAGATTTTATGTAGATTAATATAACTGGTAAAACGCGCGAGTGTGCTACACTCATCTGCTTACCCCTTCGGGTAGGCACAAGCATGATTTACATTACGTTAAAATGCTTAAAATGGCAATGAAAAAAGGTGAAAGGTAAGGGTTACTATAGACAACATGTAACTGCGGTCAATAAATAGACAACCAAAGTATTTGAAAAAAGTGTTAATTGATTTGTAGCGGCCTTAATAACGTTTGCATAGAAATACGAATTGATGAGTCAAAACACTTTTGTTTGGCGTTGATTAACCATTTCTTTGTGGAAGGGAGAAGACTTATCGTGGATTGTGGTTGAAGATAAAGGCGTTCGCCAACGTGCCCGATCGTCCCTGTTTCCCGTTGTCTTCGTGTAAATGTAAACTTTTAACTTTAATGACTTTGCACAGATAAAAACATAATGCGGCACAACTAAGAGAGGCTACAGAAATAAATAAGAAAACAACGCGTAACAAACAAAGATTATTTAATTAACAATACTATACTTTCATATTTATTGCATGATCCGTAAATATCAAACAAATCTTAGGAACAGATTGTATTTCGTATTGTAGTTTGAAGTTCACATGAATGAGACAACCAATTTTGTAGAAAAGATATGGCCTCGTGAGTTAGATAACATTACTGATAACTGTGTTGAGAGAGGTCGTGATTTAACATGAGTATTATGTCTATATAAAGTAGGATGGAAATGAACAACATCTAACCATATGATTTTTTATATATACCTAAACTGCCCCGTTAGTCAAGTGGATCGGAAACTATTGTATTTTTTTAATTTAGAATTTCTAATAGTGACCACCTATCCATGGAGCTTAAACACTGATGAAATGTGGGAGTGTACCACACTCCTCTGCCTACCCCTTCGGGAATTATAGGCGTTATAAACTGTGTTTTTGCCTTGGTAAGAAGCAAAAACGAACACAATACTTTCAACTATTATTGTAGTATTTTTTGTTAGATCACTGTTTTCGTCTCACCTGATTATTGAAATTATCGTTTTAGAAAACATGGCGCAAGGAATGGTTTTTGGAGTGTGGGACTATTTAATAATGTCGGCTACTATGATAGCGTCGGTGCTCATCGGTCTTTACTTTAGATTCAGTGGAGGCAAGCAAAAAACTAACGAGGTAATATTTAAATTATATGTATAACATACTTTTTAAGTAAATTCGTCCACTTATCTTTAAATGTTTCAGTTTACAATGATACGGTTTAACTTTGTCTTACAGGAGTATCTGCTCGCGGATAGGAATATGTCGATTTTCCCCGTGGCAGTATCTTTAATGGCTTCGTTCATGTCTGCCATCACTCTCCTCGGCGTGTCCGCTGAAAATTACTACTACGGAATGATATTTGTCGTGATCAATATCTCATATGGAATCGCCACGCCTATCGCTAGTCGATTATATTTGCCAGTGTTTTTTGGCCTTCAAAAAACAAGTACTTACGAATATTTAGAACTCCGGTTTGGACCACAAATAAGATTGCTAGCATCACTTACGTATACATTACAGATGGTGCTCTACAATGGCATAGTGCTGTACGCACCAGCTATTGTGCTAGAATCGGTAACGGGTCTAGATAGACTGATCTCAATCCTAGTAGTAGGTCTAGCTTGTACATTTTACTCCACCCTAGGTGGGATGAAAGCCGTTCTTTTCACGGACTTACTACAATCATTACTTATGTTCGGCGCTGTATTTAGTGTAGTCATTTTCGCATCTGTACAATTAGGGGGCTTTGATAAAATATTCATTGCGGCTCAAGAAAGGGGTCGACTTGATTTTTCAAGGTATTTAGTATATTTTTCATATATTTTACTAATTTGTGTATACCTATATTTTTAATAATTTTAATTATATTATTAAAACTTTAACTAGGTAGTTTCACGAAAAGAACATTATTGAAAATACAAATATGAAAATGGTTTAGAAACGTCCAATAGTTCATTTCGTTACTAATAAGTATTTGCGATTTGTACTGAATCTTAGTGGTATAGTATTTTCCAGACCTTTCAGTTAAGGCAATTATCAAACGGCGCCGCGCACCGCCTCTAGGGATGGTTGTCGTGAAGTGGATTTGATAGCTAAATGACTAACTTCGAGATTATATGTATTAGGTTCATTTTATATGTGCACTATAGATACATTAACACAATATTTTAAGTGTATGTTCGTGTTTTATTAGAATTTTTTCGTCATATTACTATTATACTTTCAGCTACAGCTTAGATCCGACGGTGCGCCATACGTGGTGGTCACTCATTGTTGGCGGGTTAATCACATATTTATCTCTCTATGCTGTTAATCACACTCAGGTAAATATCTTCCAAACAAAGTATCTATTTCAAAGCAATTTTAAAAGTTTATTTCTTTTGGTTGCAAACGGAAGTTACTGCCTACAAATTTATAATTTAAACTTAAAAAATAATAATAAATATAATATTTGATGATGATAGATGACACACCTTATGACATAGGGTTCTTCAAGAAAAGTGCAAAGAGGGCTCTTCAAAGCCGGCAAAGCATTGGCCTCTTCTCGGGTGGTGCAAATGTCTATATGACCACTTACCATCAGGTGGCCCGTCTGCCTGTTTGTGTGACTATATAAAGAAACATATCCAAAAAAAAAACAATTACAGGTGCAGCGTCTTCTGACAGTGAGCACTCTGAGTCGTTCCCAGCAGTGTCTGTGGTGGAGCTGGCCAGTGCTGTCGGTACTCAGTGTCACTACGTGCATCAGTGGGCTAGCGATGTTCGCTGTATACAAAGATTGTGACCCTCTTACGGCCCATCGTATAACTGCGGTAAGGATTCGAATTTACGTTTATAAGGACAATTTAGATTAAACTGCTTTAAATTCGGTGCGAGGGTATAATAGTGTAAGGTAAGCTTAAAAATAATTTGAAATATTTTATGGTCATTGAATTCAAGAGGATTAGGTGTTTTCCCTAATTTTTATCATCAGTTTATTTGATGGAGTTGACTGGTAGAAAGAATCATTTAACAATAATTCCAACATATGTTAAACAACAGTAAAGGATAAAGGAATATTGTAAAATAATTTGCTGAAAAGAATCTTTCAATTCATAGTATCTGCCCAGCATAATAGGTTATTAGTTCTAGAACATTAACGAATCAATAAAAATTAGCTTCAGTATATTTGCTTGGTTTTTGGTTAAAATAAAGTATTTCATCTAAATACATATGACTTAAGCTGGTACGTAATTCAATTATGTATATACTACCTATACATTTAAATATGTTATTTTATGCTTGTATACAGTTAAATATGATATACACAATTTAATAGGTTATTTTTATATAGCTTAAGCGTTCATATCTAACAAGGAAACCTACATAATTGGCCACTCAATCAGCGGTCAAGATAACAAAAATACATTTTAAATAATTAGTAGTATTGAAAATATTCCTTCTATATTTATTTCTGCCTACCCCGTAAGACACTTGGGGTGAAGATATGTATGTATGTATGTATATTTAAAATGTTCGTTCTATATTTAAATTCTTAGTTCTATATTTTTAGAATATTCATTCTGCTTATATTTAAAATGTTCGTTCGATATTTAAAATGTTCGTTCTATTTAAAGTGTTCTTTCTATATTTAAAATATTCGTTATATATATAAAACGTTTGTTCTATATTAAAAAATGGTCGTTCTATATTTGAAATGTTCGTTATATATTTAAAATGTCATGTAGCAAGATCAGCTGATGCCATACTACGTGGTGGACGCGATGCGCGTAGCGCCGGGTCTCGCGGGCCTCTTCGTAGCCGGCATCTTCAGCGCCTCCCTCTCTACCATATCCGCGTCGTGCAACGCTCTCGCTGCTGTCACACTGACAGATTATGTCAACAGGTATTTAGATAAGACAGTTTTTAGAGTTTGCCATACTTCAATATTCTTGTGGGAGATTTGATGTTTTTAATAAAAAAAAGTAGAGCCCAAAATTCTTAGTAAGGTACTTGTTAAGTGTTTACATTAGATGGGTCGTTTGCTCGTTCCAGATTTCAAGACAAAATCTTTATTGTACTGTAATTCCATGTTTTAAGCAATAAGCATCATCAGTTTTTGTATCATTGCATCCTATACACATATGTATATACAATTTTATAGAGAAGTTCAAATTTTATAAATGAAGTGAAACTTGTAGCCAATTGTTCTTCATTATAGTCGGGAATACCATAGTTTAATAAAATCATCATAGTTTAATAAAATATTACAGGTGGTGTAAAGTAAACCCGTCATACATCCCGTGGCTAACAAAACTAGCAGCTTGCGCGTACGGCCTAGTGTTCTTAGCCCTGGCTTTCCTCGCGGAATACCTTGGCGGGGTCTTGCAGGCCGCTTTGACGATATTCGGAGCTGTCGGGGGACCGCTGTTCGGGGTCTTCACGTTGGGCATGTTTACTACGTTCGCGAACGAAATGGTAATCGTAATTACGATTTTAAATCCTTTACATCCTCGGTTCAAGTTAGGCGGTTTTACAAAACATAGTGTGTTTATATATAATATATATTCGATACAAGACATAACGTAAATTCGTTCGATGAAAATATAATTTTGATAAAATTGGAAAAAAAAATCATGGGCTTCATAACTGGTTTTTCGTATTTTTCGTTTTAAAAGCTACATAATATAGGAAAAATATAGCAAAAATGCATCTCTATAGTAAAGAAAAACGAATAGCATTTTCACATGAATATATTTTAATAATAAACTACGGTATAACTCCACTTATACATGTAGGTCTGATGTGGTCATTCTGTAGATACATGTAGATATGCGCGTGTGCAGGGCGCGTCGGCGGCGCTGGTGTCGGGCATGGCGTTGACGCTGTGGATGAACTTCGGCGGGCCGCGCCCCGCCGCGCCGCGCCTGCCGCTCGCCGCCTGCGCGCACAACGACACCCTAGCCGCCCTCCCGTCCCCTGCCGACGACACCCACTACTTCTATCTGTATAGAATATCCTACATGTGGACCAGTCCCGTATGTACATATCAAATATATTTACATGTACGTTGAACTAAATAAAGTTTAACAGAAAAATGTGAGCGAGTAATATGATTAGTACATTGTATAGAAGCTGATTCTAATTATTAGTCCTAAGTGTATAATACTTTTTTCTTCATTTCTATATTATTATATACATACATGCATACATATTTTATATTGTTGTAATATACTTAAATTAGCCAAAGCAAATCTCCTCAATTCTAGTAAACTCTAGTAGTAGTAAACTTTAGTATGTTTCATATAATTTCAGATCGGGTTTGTGTGGGTTCTGATTGTGGGTACCATTATATCTTTGATATGGAAACAACGGCAACCTTGGGAAAAGGCTGGAAAAAGTCATCCAGATCCAGCACTTTTCACTCCACCATTAGCTAATATATTGAGGAAACGGAATCAAAAAACCTCTGTACAGGTAAGATTTCAAGTAAACTATAAATCTGTACATGTAATAAAACAATGCCTTGCATGCTACACAATCATTTCTTTAGTTATGTAGAACTTGTTGGGTTGGGTTTAATGTAAATCAAATAAAGCTATACACTATTCAATCAAAATAATGAGTCTGTGTAATTCTGTCAAAAAAACTGTCTCTAGCAAGAAAATCGGAGTTCCTATTCAAATAATTCATGTCTGTGTTTAGATTATACATGTCTCTATCAAGATAATCTATGTCTCTTTTAAGCCAATTTTGTCCTTATCTAGACAACCAATGTTTCTATCGAGACAATCTATGTTTTTTTCAAGATAATCTATGGCTGTTTCAAACGATTTTTTGTGTTCTATAACAAATTATACAACCATTTTAATACCTTTTTATATAAAATGGTTGCAATTGAATTTAAAAAGTATAATTTTTAATAATTATAGTGTATTGAATAATAAACTTAACATTTATTTTTATCATTTTACTTCGTACAAATTATGATGTAAATTGGTAGGTATTTTTTGTAACATAACATTAATTTTTGGTTGGATAGTTGGTAACACTTTGCTTTTGGTCGCTGACTGTTTAAATTCTTATATTTCTCACTGTGTGGGATCTGAAAATATTGATAATGTGTTTGGACACTGCCGCTCTGATCTTTAATCTCTATGGCTTGAAATTTCTTACAATATCTTAGTTTGCTTGTGGCAGAAATACATTGAAATTGATCTTAATATAACGACAGCAGAAAAAGCGCTTTTTACTAATATATTTTAGATATTTAAGGCGTTTGAAGCGATAATAATTATCAATATAATTAAGACTAATGATTATTTAGAAATATTAATAAGTAACACTATAATAATATAAACAGTGTTACAGTGTAATAATTATACTTCGCATATTTTTATTCTACTACATGATAAAGTTGCCATATCACATAAAAGTAATAAGAATTTTGGAAGTATCAGATACTAGGTGCAATAGAATAAGAAACATATATTTTTTTGAATAACCACCATAAAAATCGTGAAAATAGATTAGAAACTAGGTTGACTTTACCAAATAATTTCTCCACCAGTAGGACTCATTATTGAAGATATTACAGTATTGTATAAATAGTACCCTTGTACATTTTCATTTTCGTGTACATTTTCCTTTATTGATGTTTCTATGTGTACATAAGTATATTTTAGAAAATTATATCTTGAATAGTAAACATAACTGATGAAACATAGGTGTTTACTACACTTCTCTCCCTATCTCTTTGGGGATACAGGCGTGATGTTACGTTTTCTATCTGAATAGAAAAGATTGTCTTCGTTCTGCTTGTTTAGTGGAGGGTAGTTGAGCTGATGGCTAGTTTGTTTCTAGATGGACACAAGCATTGTTTACTGAACCCACACGCTTCCGCTATGGATGTAAATTACTTGAATTTCATACATCAGGTCGGTATTTATGGGTTTTTATATCATATTTCTTCTTATCAATCTCTATACTAACAAAGTAGTCACATTGTATACTTGTAATTTTTTTTCTATTCTTCTCTACACTGAAAAAAAATAATCGACCAATTTATCATTCCACTGCTGGAATATTGACGTCCTCTCATATTGAGAGGGTTAAGGCCATAGTCTGCCACTCTGGTCTAGTGCGGTTTGGCAGACTTCACACACTTTAAAATTTTTTTTTATAAATTTTAAGGTGTGCATGTTTCTTCACGTTTTCCTTCACCGTTAGGAAGTGACATTTAAATTTAAAAGATTTGAACCCAGCACACCCAGAGTGAGAGGCTGAATTCTTTACTACTATGCTATCACTGCATTGCTCCATTTAAATTATATAACAACAAAATATGTTATAATATAATTTAACTACTATTTCAGTGTAGATATTATATACTATTCTATAAGGCTTTAAATGTGTCTGTATATGTCTAATTGCTGAACCTCATAAGACAGTAATAAATATTGTGTTTATGTAATATTCATTTGTCTTTGGTAAGTAATCGAGGGATTTTTGAAAGTATGAAAATTATGGAAATTGTGGAATTTTATTTAAAAAATACATAGTTATTGGAACTAGAAGTCTGAAATAATGGGAGTCCTGATTGTAAATGTGCATGGAACTGGTAATATTGTAATATTTCTTCATTATTCTACAATATCATTTAGAGACTAACCATGACAGTTAATTGGCAACACTCACCACTATTTATCATTAACATAATTTTCTCAACTGTTTTTTTTTACATTATATATAATATTTTAACTGATTTATTATCACTAATAAGGTGATTTCATAACTGATTAATAAAATGGAAATAATTTTTGTCATTCCCTATTTTAATTGAACCATACCTGACATTGTTTTTAATATTTTCAGTGTGAACTTCTGAAGTCTGGGGAAATCCAAGATTGATGTTCTTAATAGTATTTTAAAGAAATCATTTTATTAAGATTAACAAAATATTCTTGTATTTGTAGATATACAAATGCTTATATAAAATTTAATAGGTAATTTTTAGAGGTTTAAAATCCAGAAACAATTGCTACAAATGTAAAGCAAGTGGACTGTTCATATGTATGTATATGTATAATAAAGTAATTGATCAGTGTGAATCAAATAAATGATGACTTCAACAAGTTCACTACGGGGAGACACAGGGCTGGTTCATAATAAAATGGTCAAATACTGTGCTATTTGAGACATTCATCTAAAATTCAGAACTCAGTTTTTGACAAAAGTTACTTTTGAGTATAATCTATTTATTTCCATAGTAAATTTATTGGCATATTTAAATTGGACGTAAGGATCAGTAATGAAGTTATTTTTAATGATTTGCGACTAGTATTATAGTTTGATATAAAGTGTTTTATTCTGTCTTGTTTTAAAACCAGACAAGTGCCCTAAACATTCCTAGATTGTAGTTGAATATATATGAACAGACGTGTTCATATAAACACAATCGGCCAAATAGACTGTTACTATTAAATAGCATCAATGAAAAATATGACTTGAAATATAAATAAAATATGAAATACTGATTTACTATAATAAACATTACAATATATATAACTATAGTACAAAAAATATATTATTTATTATTGTAAAATCCTAACAGAATAAGTTCAGACTATGTTGAAATGAGTGAAAAAATGTATTTTATATCTAGCACCTTTCCAGATTTGTTATACTATTTCTAATAACCACCAAGTACTGACTGATGTTTGTAATTTTACAAATATGTCTATATAAACCTAAATTAAAATTAGAAACAATACAATAAGAATACACATCGTACAAAACTGTTTGTAAGGAATGTATTAGAATTATCAATATGATTATTTTACTATTAACGTTTTAAAACAATTAACACACATAATTGCATTTACTATTACTGATAAATATCTCGAGCGAAGATAATTAACAATTGTGTTTAATTAAATACACAATGGTATTTTTTGTAAAACGAAATGAATTATGAGCCAATGAATTTCACATGCTTTATTTTGCATTTCTTTCTCACAACCCTTTTCTCGAATGGTTGTCTACTAAATGATTGAACGTTGAAAAAAATAGCAAGTCTATGCAGTAATGAATATTGTAAATAGTATACATATACATATATGTGTGTATATAACACACGTGAACTTGTTCTTCCATTATGAATAAAATTTTAAAGACAAATTTTATTAAGTATTTTTACCAAAGTTTATATAGAAATAAACTCGCGGGCATATTTTATTCATAGCGAACTTTTCATTAGCAATAAAATAGCAATTTTAACAGATTTTGACTACATATTTCTTTGTCTTGTACTTAACTCTTTTAACTCTGGTGAAATGCTAAATATATTTATCATTTACCTAGATCTTAATTGCGATTAATTATGACATGTTAATAGGCTCACACCCATTGCATGATAGGATGTATAGCTGGTAAATCGTGGTAGTGTAGGTACTATACTGTCATTTGCCTACCACTTCGGGGATATACAGGCGTGACATTATGATAATGATGTCTCGATTGCTAAATATTATATTATTTATATTACAAAGTAGCTGACCCGGCGAATTTCGTACCGCCTAACATTGTGTTGCTTAGCATTTTAAATCTCTGATATCTGTTAAAATATTCATTTTAATGATATCCTGTAAAGGGCCATTTTGATCTACATTACACACAACACAACGTGACTAAAGTATTTCATTGCATGCAAAATAATTCTGTATTGCTTTCTGTAGCTTTGTACTCGTAAATAACCCATAATTTTTTTGTAACATGTGAAAGATAAAATTGGTTATTGTGGGTTATTTATAGGAGGTAGACATATACCATCAAGGACGTTTTTGTAGACCTTTTTAAAATTTATAGTTCCGTACTATATTATTTTAATCTAAGTCGTATGGTTAGGACAGCGTATGCAATGTAAGCGCACAAAAATGCGTTTTTTACGACATCATATTACAATTTTTCGAAACTATCGGCTTTTCTCTACTATACGCGTATATTAAAATATTGTACGTATAACCCTTCTTCTTGAACTACTCTATCCGTTGACGAGATCTACATCAAAATCCGTTACGTTATTTGAAAGATCTAAGCGTACAGAGAGCGGTAGCGACTTCGTTTTATACCATGTATAGATTAAGTAAGTAGTTAACGAAATACTACATTTGTTATACTTTGTACTAAATTTATTACATTAGTAAAGTAATAAATTACAAAGAACGAAGTACTAAATTTATTATACTCACGAAGTACTAAATCTACTAAAACTTCTAATACGCTATTAAAAATAGGGGTTGATGGTAGAAGGGTGAAAATTTAGGGTTGTATGTACATATTTTTAACGCCACAAAAAAATAAAAATAAAGAAATGAAACTTTGGGTGGACCACCCTTATCACTTAGCGGTATAAAAAATAGATAACAGCCTATTGTCAGACCTACTGAATATACCTACATGTAAAATTTTATCAAAATCGGTAGAGCCGTTTCAAAGGAGTACCTATGGTAACTAAAACTGTGACACGAGAATTTTGTATATTAGATGGTTATTACTGAACCATTTCAAATTGCACTTTCATTTATGACAAAAAGTACGAAATAGAGTATTAATAAACATTTCTTTTACGCAAGTGATATTTTTTAACTTTGTAATTTGGTAACTGCAACGTGAAAGCAGTAATTTGATATCTGCGTGACGTCTCGGCGCGTTTGCACAGGCGAACGTAAAATAGTAACTATTTTTTTAATAGACATTATGAGATTGTTAGTAAGAGTTATATCTCTATTTAAAATGAAAAAGGACCATATTCGATCTGTAAATGAATAAGGTGGTGAGTAATATCGTACTCTGCGATCGGCAACCCGCATGCCTAGTGTAGGAGAGACTATAGAGAGAGATAGAGAGCCCTATTTAAACACTGAACTGAGTTAGGCTGGTGATGTGATATTTAAACAGAGAAAGGACTTTGTATGTAACACGCAGGTCTCAATTTATCGTCCACGGATTGTACTACTAATTCGTACGTGCTGTAAAATGCTGGTCGCTTGTATGTCCAATGGAATAATATATAATACACATGTACCTATGTAAGTAACAAATGTGTATTTTGTGTGTTATGATTTAGCAAGACGGTATTTAAGGTGTATAATTAGACAAGTAAGCAAAGGTTATAAATGAAGTTTGTACTTTTAATGATATTAGAACTGTATGAATCTATGTATATCGACAATATGAAATGTGACGTGATTAGAATTTAATTATATGCAATGTTAATAAAACCGTATGAAGTTTGTGTATTTATTTATTTTTCTCCAAATGTTTTAGCGATTTCGTAATTAATATAGTCCATAACATACTCTTACAAAAACATATACAATATACAAAAACTAAGAATTTAATTCCAACAGTGGAATTACAATGGGTTGGAAAATCAAAAAAAAAAGAATTTATGATTATTTTATATCGTGATGTAAGGTCAGGAAAACTGTTCCACAAATAAATTCCCGATTTGCGGCAGC
>DWMG01002855.1:0-12621 GCA_018244855.1 Elbella merops
ATCGTCACTCCACCTAGCTGGAGGGTGTCCTACACTACGTTTGCCAAGTCGCGGGCTCCACTCCAGAACACGTCTGCTCCAGCCACCACTTCAGCTTCAGCTTGCTATTCCCGTGGGGCGTGGGCTATTTCAATAACCTTTCATTTTTCAATACACACAAATAAAACAAATACACGCATTTATTACAGAAATGTATTTATTTTATATATATTTGTTTGTCTTAGGTGAGAATCAAACCCTTAGTTCAGCGGTTAAGGTCACTAACATATTAGGCAAAGAACCAAAAATCATGTATTTTATATATTATATAGTCAATGTTTTATTATGTCCATTTTTTATATGATCATCATCATCAGCTTTTGAATGTACACTGCTGAACATAGGTCTCCCCTAATCGGCGCCACACCTTTCGGTACTGTTTTTATATACTATTTCATATACTACTAGTCTAGCATTATTCAAGTATGTGGGTAGGCAGTCTGACAGCTTTTAAGTGGTTATTACAAATTGCCCTACCTCAATTCAGATCTAGAGATAGTACTTTGACCTCGGACACAATCTGTCTGTATCTATGCTTGGCGTGCGAGTTTATGTGGATTTTTAAGAGCTTTTTAAATTCAGCTCAGAACAACGAAACGTGACTAAACGGATGTACACATATTTATGTATGTATGTGTGTGGATATGTATGTATTGTGTAATATAATGTCGTTGGTATTCATTGATCGCATATTTAAGGACGATTCACAGGTTACGAGTGGAAACTTCACGAAGTCAATGTAACTACTTTTTGTATATATCTTTTCACCATTTTTTATTTCGGATGGAATGCTAACATGTAATATAATTATGGTTTTTTTTAAATAGCTTATTATATGAATTATACGACCGTCCTATATCTATAACTCCATTAATATATGTATAAATATTACATTTAATGTTAATCATAGTTCGACTCTACCTCAAATTACTTGCCTTAAAGCTATCACGACTACGACAAAGGCTACGATTTATCGATCTTGACCAAATAGGTCAAATACTGACTGATGAAGGAGTCAGAAGTAACTGAAATAGTGAAGGGTAAAGGTATTTTGAAAGAGTGATAAATGAATAAGAATGTACATCAAGTCTGTAAAGATGATCTCTGCCTACGCCGTAACGGACCGGACGTAATAATACTAATTATAACAAAGCAATCATGTCTCTGTTAAATTTAAAGTTTAACTAAAATTGGCTAGCCGATAACATAATCGAATATGCTAGAATGATATAAATTAAATCGTTCTAACCAAATGTTGCCATAACATAAAACAAAAACATTATATTGTTATGTTTACACTTACTACCTCACATCACTAGAACGTTATAACATATGATGCTCTCTTACAGAATATTAAGCTTTATGCTATTAATTTTAAGTATCACTTTTATATATAAGTTAATACCGCTATTTAATTCGTGACCAAAATATGACCGTCGTTGATAACTATACCAGCAAATCGTGTATATTGTATCTGGACTTAAAAACGAATATTAGCAAAATAAATTCTAGCTGTTACTGAAAAATGTAATAATTCTTTGTTATTGTTAAGTTGGTTGGCAGACTTGGCCAGCGTGGCAGACTATGGCCTTAACCCTCTCAATATGAGAGGAGACGCATATTCTCAGTGGAATTATAATGGAGCGATTATTATTATTGTTAAGTGGTAACGCTAAGTCCTGAATAGTGTAGGCAGAGGACACCGAGTGCCAAATATGTCAGATATAATATGTCACAATTATATAATTTTATAAAAGTTTCAAATGAATGCTCAATTATGACGATACAAGTAGGTAGGTACTTTACTAGCCTTGTTTCAAGCATGCTGTATCGTTCAGTACTATTAACAATTATTGGGTATGCAGCTGCCTTAATGGATATCACCGATACATAATATTACCAATCCAGACAGTTTAAATGTGTGTATTTTAAACATATACATTGGATCAATACCTTGACTATTTCGAAGACAGCTTAAAAATAATTATTGTTTGTTGAAAATTTAATTGTTAGATTAAAGTAGATAATTTTATACATTTCTATAATACATGTGTGTTTACATTGTATATAAGTAGGTACCTGCCTTCTGTAATAACAGACGCAAACAGAGCGTAAAAAAACATAATTAACCTTTCTTTTCTTTAGCCACTATCAGACTCATGCTCTTCGGCTTTTCTCAATCTGGTTCTTCATTTCTCAAACGGGTAGACATCTTACCATTACCTACCTGTACACATCTGTTATACTAAGGGCCACTTTTTCAACTATTTTGTTAAATCTGCGTGAGAACAGAACAGCCTCTGCCTCTTTGATTCGTTGGTTCTAAAAGTTTTTTAAGGGTAGCCTAGTGGTTAAGAATTGAGCCCCTCACTCCGGGGGTGCTGGGTTCAAATCCACAGCGCGCGCCTCTTTACAAAAGTGCGTTTTAAGTTTAACTGTCACTTGCTAACGATGAAGGAAAACATCGTGAGGAAACGTGCACACATTAGAATTTATAACAAAAAAAATATTTTATTATTATTTAACATTTTATAAAAGCTTTTAGCTGACTTTAGTTCTAAAGTGGACTAATTCACTTTAAAGATATTTTAACCTCCTTCAAGCCTACTGTTTAAGGCCAATTGAGCAAAATAAAGTCTGTGGACTAGTTCCACCGGGAATGTCCTTAGGGTATTTTATAAATTATAAATTATCAAGATAAATTATCAATTACAAAAATTCGATTTCAACATGGCACTATCGCTACTGAAATGAATCGATCACATCGTAATTCAAAGGGTCAGGGTCTCTCAACAATCATTCTGACATTTACAGTATTATTCTAAGCGAATGAGCCGACAATTAAGATTCCAAAATATTCTGAATGTAGGTACTATTAATAGTTCAGTCGTTAATGTCGTTATTGTGATTTATCTCCATTTAATACCTTTATAGCGATTGATTTATGTTCATTACATGATTCACGTAAAGGAATGAATGAATGAGCATACCGATGTGAACGTCGTCAGATGCGTTCGTGGATTTCGCGCTTTTATTCAATTATTTGTCAATGCGTGAATTGCATTAATAATATATTCATAAATCAACTTACGTTTTATAAATCAAATCTGTTTTAAAATGTATAAATACTTCAAATTGCAAGTCCTTATTAAAAAGAAGAAAATTGCATTAGTAAGATTTGGAGTAGCAAGAATACAAGGAGTTAACAATACAGAGACTAGCGTTATGTCAGTCACTCTTTCTATTTTATACAGTCACTGCTCATTAAAAATGTTTTTGGCGCATATAATTATCTATGAATATTAATTTCATGTGTCATGTTTTTATCTAGGATAATTTGTATGAGCGACGGCATTTATTAAACGTTCGAAATACGCCTAACTATGCAATATGTAAATAAGGTCTAAAGTGAAAATTATAGGTAATTTTGAAAGGATTTTTAGACGTTTTTAAATAACCAATCGCAGATCATTAAATTATCATTTACATAAGACTAATTTTGATTTGATTTATGTGCCTTTTAATTTGATTAAGCCTGTGGTGAACGGGTATCTAATTTTAATTACGGCACGACTTAATTTTGCGCTGCTACAATTATACCAAGAGAAAGTAACAACTGACAGGGTTAATATTATCTGTGACCTCAACGCCGGCACCGGGAAATTTCAGATTACCGGTAAATGAGATCTGCGTGCTTCTATCATATTAAACTTATTATTTCTGTTAAACAGACAAACATTTGTCATCTTGTAATTTCATTTCGTTTCGGCAAATAACAAATGGAATTTTTCATTTCTATTGCATCAAATTTTGACTTCCGTTTCATGACGTTAGTAAGTTAAATTATTAATAATGATAAACGACCACTTGTTGTTTAAATTAGATAAACATAAAATAATATAAATACGGACAAACGAAATAACGTACCACATGTAGATATTAAAATATGTACCTAAGGACAAAAATAAAGTAACGATCTACGTAGTTACAAATAAATGTGAGATCGTAATGTCTCCTATCGACAGTTGAATTATTATCACTGGAAACACTTTCGCAAACGGTTACCTACTATATTTCTTGCCTCGAGCAACCGTGTTTCACCTAGTTCCCTAACGTCTACTCTACCTGCCTCTTGTGAAAGTACATTTCTTGATATAGTACTAGACAAACTTGTAGGCGCTCTATTATTTACGAAGTTACCTATTTGCTGGGCGTAATGAGCACTGCTCTACCATTTCTCGGGAAAGTCTGTGAGCAAAGCGAAAGCATGAGTAAGTACAATATTAAATGGTTTTAATATTATGTGTGTAGGTATGTATATAAACTGATGCATATTTTATATACTTCGTTGTTCGAGTTGTTCCAAGCCCGGCTATCAAAAGAGGGGTCTTGGGTTCGACCTCCGGGTATCGTAGATACAATTCCATAGAGGAACGGGAACATAACTAATGAAATGTGGGAATGTACTACACTCTTCTGCCTATGCTGGTGGGGAAATACAGACGTCATGTTAGGTTTATATATGTACGTCATAGTACGTAATATTTAGTATTTTCATAACATATTTCGTGTGTAGAATTTATTTCTGTTATTAGTACCTCTAAAGAGGACCAGTGCGTAATTAATATTAATCAGATGCCCTGAAGATGGAGTCGAAGTCTGAAGCCCAGTGCTATACGACAAGAAATTCTTGATATAGGTAGCTAGTTTTTTTCACCTCTTCTACTCTTAAATCTATACTTTCCAAATTTCAACTTACTTTCATAAAATTAGACTTTAAAAAAATCGACAAATTTCAATTATATTCCGCTTCTGTTATCGGCAAAAACTTATTACACAATAGATGCTATTAAGAATAAAATAAATGCAGCGGCAACACAGAACGCAATGGAAAAGAAAATACAGGAAGTAAAAGAGGCTTCACGGGCGATTAGTCATCGAACGATGGTCGGTAGGTATTTTTTAAAGTTACGCAACACTTTCGTTTGCACTTCGACTTTATGACAGAACAATAACAGGGCGCTATTAATAAGCGATGAGCGTTTTATCGTTTAAGTGTTAAACGTATTCAAGAAAAATGTAACAAACAAAATAGATTTCCTTAAAAGACATACGAAAATTCCTTGAAAAAATATAAACCGTCGCATTAAGTTTTACAACGGAATTTACTTCGTCTATAAGGCTCTTTCGCATTTTGAATTTCCCTCGCATTTACATTTTGTATTTCCCTCTGCTCCCCTTCCCTCGCAGAGAGCAGTGCGCATGCAAACATGTCCACCATTATAAGGATCTGTTATAAGCACGTCCAACCGTCACACATAACGCTAGCTTAATGTAATACCAAAGTAACACAGTAGGTCATCACCTTAGTTCTTACGTAACTTCGTTAGTTATATTTTGTCTGTTAGTTTGTAACGTTCACGCCTTCTCTTATCGTTTATACCACAGCAAAACGGTATTAGTATAACGACCGCCATCATTTGGAAACCGTTTCAAAAGCGAAATAGATAACAATTTGCGGCGAGCGCCCGCTGCCCGCGCGGCTTTCGTGACGCATTGTCGTGTAGGAACCATGGATTATACACTACCACACCATGGTGTGGCTGCAACACACTTTATGTTGTCTGATTGTCCATGACATATGGCATTTAGGTATACAAGGTATATATGATAATAGTTGTATTCTTGTTTCTTCTTCATTCATCATGTTCATGGCCATAGATTCTACTAACTGATGAAACGTGTGAGTACTACAATTTACTACCTAGCCCTTTAGGGATTACAGGCGTGATGTTACGTTTTCGTTTATTTGCTTTCTATGTGGCACAGTATATAAGGAAATGAAGGTTGTATATTTCTATATTCAATATTATCCACATGTGATAGGCAGATATAGTAAGACTGGTTTTTCTTGGTCCTTCGGTGTACTCACGCAACTGTGACTGATTTCAGAGCTAGATTTAGTGTTATTTATGAACGATGTTTGCAGTCTACGAGCTTCATCAATCACGAACGCTACTAGATTTACAAGCTTATTTTGAATATTTTTCAATTTGCATGAGTTTTGAATTAAGCTATGGGTTACTGTTAAAACCTATATATCGACATTGTAATTGGCTATAAAGCATGCAAAAAAAAATTCATTAATGACGAAATTCGCTACCAACCATTACATTAAAGCATGGATCTGATGAAAATAAATGATGAATTATTAATAATAACGAATTATTTTCATCATCGTCATCAATCCTTTTATCAATACAGTGATGAACACGGGTCTCCACTCAGAATCAAGATGATTAAGACCACACTTTCCCACGCTGGCCGGATTAGCAGACTTAAATCCATCGTATTTTTACCCAATGAAAAACAATCATTTAGAAACTTCTAAAAAAGAAAAACCAATACTGCAATAAAACAACTTTATTATAATAATTTGTTTATTTAAAAGAAACAAAGAACTAAAAGATATAACAACAATATTCGAGGTTAATATGACACGTGGTACCTAAAGATAATTTACGACGAATTGAACATTCTATTGACCATAACCAAGATTCCAGGTGTTATTTTCGTCTCGATTGCCTGTGACAGATGCTGTCAAATTGCACTTTTCAAGCTAGAGGATTAGTTATGTCGTTTTTTATATTAAATTCAGAAAAAACATGTTTAATCGATAATTTATGACTTTACCACTGATTCCTGTAAGTCAATCAATTGATTTTTCTGAAAAGTATTTGAAAATGGCAATTATTATGCAGATATTCACCATTCAGCCTAATTGCGAAAAATACATTAAATATGCGTTTATTCATGATTAACAAGCCACTACCACCTTGAAATGTCTTTGAAACCACTTTGAAGGGACACATTGTACCAATAAATAATAAACGGATGTTGGCGATATTATCTTCCATCCCCCTACCTCTCCGTTTATTCTATAATACTGAAATGGAATAATATAGTTTTTATAAAAGTATATTCTTTTAAAATAATTTGAAAAAAGTGGTTTATTCATAAAGTGGTTTATTAAATTAAATATTACCTAATATAATATATATTTAAAGCAATAAAATTGGTACCTTGCAACTTCACAGAAATCATGTGTTGCCAGCTTTAAAGGGCAAGTGAAACTCTTTTGACAGTATTTATGAAGTCAATCAAATCGTATATAAGATCCTTATAAGGCCGCTGAATAGAAATAAATGAACGTACAGACCAGATTGAAAGGCGTCTACTACGAATCGGCAATTGCAGCCGTGTAGACGATATGCCAACTGTATTTATTTATGGTACAAACCGGATGCAGTTTAAATAGCGTCAGTGCGATAACGTGCAGTGCAGTAACTTACCGCATCTGGCTAATTACCGTAATACCGTCAAACACGATAGCGTCTATTCATAGAAGATAATCTTAAGTATAAAGGAAATAGCCGACGCAAAGTAGACTGCACTGTGCAATATGATTTTGTCATATCACAGCGTCGTGGAGACAGATGATTCATTCTAAATATCCTCTGTAGGACACTTTTCTACACTGACGTCAAATACTAATTATTAAAATCCCTTGTAAGACACCAATATTACGTTACACATTAGCACAGATTCTATATAATTATCCTCTGTATGACAATACGAATGTTCAAATCATCATATTAAGATGTGTCCTCTAACATTATACTAAATCTCGTACATTAAATGACAATGACAACGATGTACGAATAAGTACCAACGTAATAAACGAAATAAGTACCAACGTTCGACCAATCATTTCACACGCCGCAACTATGACTAAATGTTTTGTTCGTATATTCCTAATTCATTAATCAGTATTTCCAGAAGTACACATTTTGAACTATTACATTTTGGCAATGTCAACATACGTACAAAAATTAAAACTTTTATTAGAACGTAAATATAAAAAATATAAAATGTTGCCATATATAATAAAATATAACTTGTACATATTCATTCCGAAAACAGCTACAATCAGATTCTTCTCTTATAACAAAGCTATTACCAAAGTAAATATAATTATGTTATTAGATTCGTGTACAGGCAGCCTAATGTCAAGAGGTTGTGGCACTGACAATAAATAATAATAAACTGAAATGGGGCTGAATTAATAATAATATTAAAAATATACTTTTTATATATTTACCTAAACAGCTGAATACTGGGATATACCATACGTAATAAGTGTGTAACTTTGTCTGTATTGCCTGACTTTATCCTGTACTACATACAACCACTTATAAATCTACGAAGCATAGTTATGACGATCTATCGTCTACAACAATCACAGTTTATTAGGATTCATTTATTTACAATAATCGAAAAAAAAACGTGAAAAAAAATGAAACCAAAAACAATCTTAGAAATAAGGGTAGGTACTTCACGGGATTTGATATTGAGATAGTAATCCACAAATCAATCCATACTCATTATTGCCCAATGTCTGTATGGCATAAGCCTCTCAAGGACGCATTCGTACAAAGGTGGGTAGTCACACAGATACGCTGTTTGTTACAAACATAATATTAAAATGGGAAAATAAGGCCATTTACTCACGTGGCACAGACTATTCGTGATCACAAATTATACATTTCTCGAAAGACATCGGCTCGTGTGTAGACCGCCTTTGCGATACTTTGACTATTAGTGAAAATATGTGTAGCTCGATAGATGATCAGACTTTAAATAATGTTTTAAAAATTAACCTCATGAAAAAATTGAACTTTAGTGTAATGTTTATTTAACATGTTCATCAACTTTTACCATTCCAAGTTTGAACATGGCTCTCTTTTTAGAATGAGAAAAGAAACACTGATATGTTTTAAAAATATGATGTATCTAAGGTATTTAACATAAGATATTTATATGTACATAATTATATATGGCTAATTCTATTTCCCGTGTCATCAACCACTTTGTACATAAAGATGGTGACACGTCAACAACAGCAACTCGACAGTGTCCCTTGTTGACCTTTATCTGAGTAGATAAATTAAACAAAAGACTAGTATGGACGCAGTATTATATAAATCTAAAACTACTAAGTCACATGTACCAAGTACATAAAAATAAAATGAAATAAAAAACTCCTGACTTAAATCAACCGTTAGTAATTTTTTGCATGACTTTGCGCATACGAATTTTAAATCTTTATCAATCCCATGTTATTTTGGTAAGCTCGCGTTCACACGTTTCCGTTTACGGAAACGATTTCCATATACGGCTTCCAGTGGATGCAAATATAATATTCACACCGTACGGCAAAACTTAATGTGGTTAAAATCCCATTCAGAAGACCGCATACGAATATCGGTAGAATGGTACAATTCGGTAGAACCGTAATAGTGTAAACAGGCCCTAACACACGAATTTTGTTTTTTTTTTTTTGCGAATTCCTGCGCGTGTACAGATATACATTCGAATAGTTTAATATATATACTTACATGTAAGTACTTTAAATAACTGTAATACAAACGTAGTAGAAAACTGAAAAAATCTTAATATCCTTGAGATTTCCAGTTACTATTGCAATACTATAAGGTAATATTATACTAAAGATAAATATCTATTTGCTTCATTGAGAACAATATACTTAAAAAATCGAAATACATATAAAGACGCTGCAAAATAAATATTATTCAATATATAACACTATGCTTACGTTACGTAAAAAAAACAGAAGAGGAAATTTAAAGAGGAAACATCACGTGGTTTCCAAACAAAAAAATGTAACAATAAAGAATATATTTTGTTTTGTATTTTTTTTTAATTATGCGTAAGTACATTGTAATATTACAGTTCTAAATATTTCTATGAACAGTCCTGTAACGGAACGTCGCAGAGCAGGCTGGCGCGATTACTGAGCGTACAAGTGCGAGCGGGATGGCGCGATTTAGATACTATATACTGATACTCACATATATATATTTGAAAAAGTTTGTATTGTCTTTTATGCTCAGGGTTAGGCGTTGGAGCACTTTTATTGATGTTATAATTTACATATGAAGGCATATTATTGGAAAACAGTATTCAAAATTGTGTCAACTGTTCACTAACCGCCGATTGAGTTGTTTTCTAGGAAGATATGACTTAAGTAATATCTACACTGAAATGGCACATTGAATAGGATTTTATGAAAACTACATAATATATTACTGCAGTGCGAAGAAGATTCTTATAGTAGTGACAATAACTAAGCGTCTTAACAATATCAACAACATGTAATTATTATATTTGTATATAAAGATTTTTTGTCGTACTTAGCTGTACACTGTCGCACGCTTACTTGCTTACCTCATGTCTACCCAGCTGATCAAGATTATGGTGAGAATCTATCCTATTCATATTCGCTTTGAATTCGTCTATGGGCAACTTTGTGTGCATGGGTGTCTGCGGCTTATCTCCCTGCGACTCCTTCTCCATGTTTTGCTTCTCGGCGCTCAGAAAGTCCTCGTTGGAGCCGTTCGCGTAGGGGGGCGTGGAGGGCTCCGGATAGGACAGATCGAAGTTCGATATCGATTTTAATTTGTCCGCGCCCTCAAGGCCCGAATGTAGCGATTTCGACGCGAATATCTTGTCCGCTTCTACAATAGGAATCGGATATTCTATTATAAAAATAGGCTAAACCTAGCCAATTGTGTTTTTTGAATGATAATTACTGAATGATTAATGATGAACGATTACTATGTACATTTTTCGCATCTGCAATATAAAATACAATTGAAGAAAAATTCTTTGTACAGGGTGAATGATTACAAATAGAAAGCATAAGAATTGACATATTTGGTATTTATGGTTTTTCGCCTTTGTCTTGAGGGACCTAGTGTGACGATGATTCTACGATCGTTATTTTAATCTTTAGAGGAAGTTAGCCTCTAGAGTCAACAAGAAAGTTGGTATTCAAGAAATAAAACAATTCATGAAAGGTAAAAAAAGACGCTGCTTAGAGTACGGATGTCAAAAATGTATTCCATTTTTGCCGCTAGGGGCGCCACCAGTCTAAGGTGTGTCTATGATTTAAAGACAAGTTACTTTTTAATATACAGGACATCTATTTACCTTACGCTTGACTTCATATGTCCAATGGAAAGCATGAAAATATAATATAATTATGCATAACGTGAAAATATATATTATACATATACATAATATATAATAGAAAGCTATATTTTTGTACAGCACATGGATTGATAAAAAAATTAATTATCATTATTATTGACCTGTAGGCGAGTCCACTTTTCTTTGCCGTCCAGCCTTATCTTCCTTGAGATCCTTAGGAACGGACGAGGATCTGCCAGGACCAGCCAGCATACCTAGTACCCTATGCAAATGTAAAAATGTTATTACAATAATCCTTTAAAACCTTCTATACATTTCTTTGGAGTAAAGATATTCAATATTTAATATTTCCTTTAATAACTCTCGATACGGATTTTTATCTTTTACTAAGAAATGATAAAAGCATTGTAGGGCAGTGGCAAAGGATACAATATATGTTGTATATGGTCTGGGTTTAGAGGGTGAATGTGGTACATTTGGTGAAGCGAATACTTAAAGCATTTTAAGTATTAATAGAGTCACGCATTAATTTCAGTGAACCAACCTGGAATTGCTGAGATCTCCGAAGGGCGTGTTAGGGGTGTGCGGGGGCGGCGAGGGCCGCGGGCTAGTGCTGGCAGTCGCCCACCCCTCCGCTATCAGCACCTCGCCTATGTCTATAGAGCCCTCTGTCGATAGATCAAACAGATAACACTTCAGTTCGCTGTTTTTTGCAGATATCTTTGGAAAACCAACTATACTACAGGACACTACAACCCTGAGAATGTTTCGTTTTATTTTATCAACATCTTTTGATCATGGTATGTCTGGCGGGATATACTTTACATATTGTTTGCATACACATGTGTTGTTTGTGGGACGGAGGGCAGTGTATATATAATGTGAGAAGGTATGGACCATCCCTCTTTGTATATTGCAATAACTTTAACTTAATCATTAAATATTTTATAATCATGATTCCTTTCATCATTAGAGCATCTTAAGTATCTCACCAAATATTACTAACATCAAATACCTAAGTATTTAACTAGTAATATATCAGTTTAATACAAGTAACATGATGTCTTACACATTGCCTGGAAGAGATCGCTGTTATAGCGATAAGGCCGCCTTTTGTATACCTAGTATTAAGTCATTTTTATGTTTATACATCTTATTTTATATTGGTGCACAAATAAAGAGTATAAATAAATAAATAAATAAATATTCCAAAAAAATGCAGTGATAGCCTAGTGGTTGAGAAGTCCGCCCTCTACTCTGAGGGTGCTGAGTTCAAATTCATGGCGCACACCTTTATACAAAAGTGTATTTTGAATTTAAATATCACTTGCTAACGGCAAAGGAAAACATCGTGAGGAAACCTGCACATCATGGAAATAAAAAAAAGAAAATTCTAAAATGTGTGAAGTCAGCCAACCCACACTTGGCCAGTGTGACAGACTATGGCCTTAACCCTCTCAATATGAGAGGAGACCCATATTCCAACAGTGGAATTATAATAGGTCGATT
>DWMG01002856.1:0-12619 GCA_018244855.1 Elbella merops
GATATACTTCTTTAAACCATTGTCGGTATATAATACGTAATGTCTGTAGGTGTTTCGCTAGGAACTTCAGCGTCGCTGGCTTCCGACGAGGAGGCAACTGCGACGGCCTTTTGTCAATGCTACAACCACTTGGTTTTACATGAAAGAGATGGATATAGAGAATGAGTAAGACGACCAATCTGCACACTCGACGAAAAAAAATTGGAAAACTATAGTTTAACAAAAAGGTTAAAGTAATATGCTGTGGTTTTATAATAGAAGGTTTTAGCAATGAAGCTTAGACATATTAAATTTCTATGGAAGGTTCTAATATCTTTATTGATTAAGAATTCACTAAAATCTTGGTGTATTTAATATCATTGGAACACCGAGGGTTGGACATGGCCAAGAATGGATGTGATAGATAAGGTTCAGGGATCTGTACCCGCAGAGTCAAATATGAGAAGTCCCACCGCACCTTAGACGAACCTTGAACGATTCCCACGGGTTTCTTGATAAATAAAACAAGTAATTGTGGGTTAAATTACAACAAACAATTTCAATTTGCGCTATATTGAAAACAATCGAATTATATTTTTATTGCAAGTAAACATATAATTTAAAATTTAATCTAATTAATATAATTTAATAATTTAAAATGTTTACCCATGGTTGCAAATGGCTACCCATAAAGTTTTCTATTATACTAGGAACGCGAAAGACAAATTTCTATTGTATCCTTAAAGCGTGGATCGTACAGTGCTATATCTTTATATTTACATTAATATATTGCGATAAGAAAGCGGTGACAATGGTGCACATTTATTGGAAACCGCTCTACGACGAAGCAACGACTCAACTTATCAAGTGTGAAACAAGCTAGAGTAGTTTCCGATACTAACTGAGCAAGAATTTTATTGAAATTCTTATAGTATCCCGATCGTTTACACAGCAACGGCGCGTTTTAATATTTCATATGGCGCCGTTTTATAATACTGATCTACACGAGATAGTTAGGTAATATCTCTCTCTCTCTCCTAAGCATTATTTAATATTACTCCCATCTGTATGTGGGGTCTGCATCTCAGCCGACTCTCTTGTAGCTTATAGTATATAGCTTATAGCTTATAGGATAGTTAGGTAATAATGTACCTAATATTTTGGCACATGCTAAATACCCCTATCTGACCAGAAATTTGGTAGTCTGTTTTATTTTAGACTGCTAAAGTTTAGGTGTACATTTCTTGATAATTGTACACCCAGATATTAAACAAATTCCATGAAGTCGTGATCATCACACAAATATCCTATCTGTCCTAAGTGGGAATGGTAGCCAGAAATCTTAGCTCAGGATTATTAAGCACAGGACTAATAGGTCAAATTTAATTAGAACACTAAGATATGACGACTGTTGTGTATATATTTTAAAGGGATGGAAGTCATTTGGTTCTTTCTCTTAATTTACATCGTACGTTTCATTATATACCTACTTAGGTATTGTTGTAGAAAAAGGCTTAATAGTTACTGCGTAAACTATCAAATAGTGTTGTCGGAAGCATTTATACTTCAGGTAAATCGTGACCTCAAGCAGTCAATGATACTTTAATAAATGGCGACGACTGATAACTCGAAAAGTCATTATATAGATAGCGGTTTTAGGGGTTATTTATCGTGAAGTATTAAACATTTTTGGATATTGGAACACAAAAGCAGAAGCTTAATAATAGATGCAGCGAGGCGAGTACCTAATTTACCTACCTAAGGTACCTAAGTGATTAATTATCTTTCGCTGTAGTCTACGATACAGAGGTCACCATCTATATGTTTACATATCTTTATGACCTTATTTAGTAAATAAATAACTTAAGTTCCACTAATTTTCAACAGTTAATTAGAGTTGGCTGTGCTAATAATAGAGTTACATGCTATGCTACAGACGCTACAGAGCTATGCTACAGACGCGAACACTACTGCTGTTTGTTATTATTAGTAATAAAACATTTTAATGTACAAAGGTAATACGATCGATAGAAAAATGGATAAGAATATGACTGGGATAACAAATAAACGCTCGACAGGCAGTCACGTCAGCGAAAAGCCAGATAACAGCAGATATAGAGTACGCAAATTGGCGCACAAAGGATGCTCGTGAACTCTCAAATATGATAAAATATATCGGAGCGGCACACTCGCGCGACATATTGGGCCAATCGCGCCAATTGGCCTCGTCTTATTGCCAATTTGTGTCACATCAGCAACCTTTCGGCTGTGTTGACGCCGGGGCGACGTTTAGCTTCCATGTACCCACTACAGTAACGGATAATCATACGTCCGCCTCATTGAACACATCAATATTGTGTTTGCTGCGGTATTTTGATGTTTTCAATTATACTGTATGTATAACGGTTTATTGAGGGTACTTATTAAAGTCTAAATATGGCTGCAAAGACGAGAGAGGTTCCACTCTTGGACACAGGTCTTTTCTGTAAACTGAAATACTTTACCAAGCTACCGAGTTATGGGCCAATCCATGGGTTATTGGTCCATAGCGGATTTTTATAGACGTCGAGATATTGGACTGCTGAGTAAGGTGTCCTGGACTCTTTTCCCAGGTCGCGCAAAGCGTTACTTGTGTTTGTAGCTCGAATTTCTTAATATGTAGTAGCACAGAATCTGGATTTGTACCTACTCGATATATTTGCAATGCGGTTGCTCTTTAATACATGGGATGTAAAATACAATTGATGAAAATTGGGATTATTACCCTACACGGCCTGCCTCTTCAAGGAAATGGAGTCAAGTATCTAACTACCGTCATCCTATTTCTATTAAATACATATGTATGTCAGGAATAATATATGTATATATTATACATATGTGGCAATGTCGTTCTACAGAGAGGACTTTCAACTCCACGACACAGGTAAACCTTGCTTTGTAAGAGTGAAGTGAATACGTAAAAGCTTGTATATTTTTTCTCACAGTTAATATTAGTTAATTTGTATGTCTGCTAAAAAATATTGTTAACGCGTTATCTTTAAGGCGAAAGCACATGATATTTATAACTGCCATAACATTGCAGTCTATCTGCGGTTAATAGCGCATATCTGTCTAAAAGGCTCATTAACTACTTAATTAAATATTATGATTATAAACCTTCAAGTCATTTTTAAATATATTCATACAACCGAAATTTCAAATATAAAATTAATTTATTAGGTCAGGGAAAATATTTATTAATTTATCCGTCTACTGTTATGCAAGAACTTCGTTCTGGAATGGTCTATAGTTGGAAAAAAAATTCAAATGTCCCAATGACTACTGGTCTAGTTTTTTTCTTGAGTAAATCGGAAAACAAAGTGCGCACCGGATGTAAGGGGACACTTGCTTTGAATGTGCGAAAACATGGACTCATCAGCTCAAAGTAGCCTACTTTCCAGACGACTGATGCTTTTCAGATAATTTTCTTCACACACGTTGGATGTGTGTAGAGAGTGTAGAGACCAATTTTCCACGAGGACAATCCCATTCGTTTTGCTATGTCATAGGTACTGCTGAGTGTAATGCTAAAAGAAATGCTCCTTGAAGGCGACACATTTTTATGTTAAAATTACGTTAATAATGGTACGCGCGGAGGTTAAATATAAATTTAATTCTTGTAACCTAATACATTTTTATTAGTGATCGTGTTTATTAATGTAATTTGGTTAGCGTCTTCATTATATGATTTGCAAAACAACTCAAAGTAGTCACTGAAACCAATTGACTATTACAACAAAATTCAGAAACACAAATACAAATATCTATTGTTTCGGAAACAGTTTATGTTGCAGCAGTTAGATAAAGGATTGGTTTAATATCTTAAATAACAGCACCGTCCATATAATTACCGTAGCCTAGAAAATGTTGTGGCGTTTTAAATGCTATCTTCTAAAATGAGTACTAAGCATTGCAAATGTAATTTCCAAGCGCGCGTGCTCCAGCCAATTGCGTATCACGAACGGATATGAGCGAGCGTCCCGGCCGCCATTAAAAACCAATTTGGCAATCGCTCATGGCGGTGTACAATTAACGGTGCGAGTGTAAGAAATTGCCAATTTTCCCGCAAGAAGCCAATTTGACAACCGCCGCACGGAATATTTGATTTGCCACGGGCGCGCGGTTCTCCTCCGCCGCGTCCTCACGTGCTGACATTCGCATACGAATCAAAAATAACGACACGTTATCGTATGAGGAAACTGAAATGTGCGTCCACTGGATTCTAAGCCCTAGTTCAAATATGGTATCTATTATGTGTGTATGTATGTGTAGGTATGTATCTGTATTATGTGTATGTATGTGTATGTATGTGTATGTATGTTCATATAAGGTTATCTATTTATGCTACACGGTAAAAGTATTCCTATTTATACTAGATAGTGAAACGTAAAATTTACATTTAAAAATGAAGTTATCTAGGTGAAGATGGAAATGCTACTAATATACTTTATATTTTTCAGATACTTGTGGTAATTACTGTAAGACCATTTCAACTATAGTAATGGCCCGGAACTCCAGTGTATTCTTGTGTGGGAAAACTTATCGCTTGAAAGTGAAATTCAACAGCTATTGTGTAACTATGTGCATTAAAGTTTGTGTTTTTGTTCACATTCTCTTACTTTTTCTGAAATTATTTATTTGGTACCTAAAATTACTTATTAGATATTTATTTTCAATCAATGAAGGAGGTTAATATAATAAAACAGGCACTAAATAAAATATATTAATCTCTAGCAAAAAATATAAAAAAACGCAAATATCGCAAATTTATTTACGTGTTCATAAAAGTTTAAAGCTTCTATTTATAGCCATTTTTAATTTGCATAATGTTTAAATGACATCGATAAATCCCCACATCAAAAGGAAATAAATGTGTGATTACGTTTGATATGCAAAGCGTAAAATTAGTATAAGTTGGGTTCGCCCAGTCGCTAGATGGCGCTGGTTGGCAGAGAAGCAAGTGGTTCACCCCGAGCGCGCCCACAGCGTACTGCATGCTGATTAAATATAAAGTAGTCATTATTATTATCAAAGGTAATACTTACCCTGTGTGGTTCGAGCTGTTTAATTGTTATAAATATAAATATATCCATGATAAAATGAACCTATCTATTCACTATTTTATGAATATTCTAGCATCTACTAGATATCTACTTATAGAGAAATATGATGAGTATTTACTTATAAAAAGCAATGCTCTAAAGCAAAAATTTAATTCATACATAAATATTCATATAATTCAAGGAACAGCCACAAAAGTATATTAAAAAATTATTAAAATTTACATATTACATTGATTTGGAAACAAATGATAGTGAATACGACATAAGTAATGTAAGTAGTAACTAGTTATGGCCTACATTATGGAGCACCAGATCTTGCCGATGATTGCAATCGTATGAGTATCGATAGTTTACCTGAATACAGTTGTCGGACCGCTACAACGTACATGAAACAAAAACAAAACACAATAATTATAGAAGCAAATAAATAAAAACAAAAATGAAGCACAGACAAGAATACGATGGGTGTAGTGCGCGAAGCGAAAATGTAGTTTACTTATCAACCGCTTCACGCTGGCTTTGCGCAATCGGTACCTCACCTACGTATTTTCTCTTCAGCAATGGTCACTAACACGACCGTTGACTAGAAAATACTTGTTTGTTACATTTTTAGTGCTTGCAGATCAAATTGCAAGAAATAAGAGCAACTCACAGCGCTGTAGGGGCAAACGTAACGTGTGAACATGCAGACAGCACCAACCTTCGGTTCAATATTTGGCGTGAAGGAGTGTTCCGAGATATCAAAACTAAAGGAGAGGTACAAAAAACGTTCACAAGTGAGCACTCGTGTACACTACAGGCCCTGTCCGGTATCGCGTTTCGTTCGCACGGAGCGGGTGCTAACAAAAATGGAGCAAAACTGGACGAACAAAACGAGGCGATTGTGGACGGCCACTCGCGCTTGCGTTTAGTACGATATTGTGATCTCGCTTTTTGCCTCAGCAGAATGGTTCAAGTCTTCTGCTTTGTTTACTGGAACATGCAACCCCTTGGACTGATTTAGGAACACTTTTCCAATTGCGGTTTATACATTCTGCTGAACATTTGCACAGAAACGTCAATATGTGCCTCAATACGTCAACATATAAGAGATAGTAATGGTAGGTAGAAGTAGCAGATTTAATAAAGTAATAAACTTTCTCCGTGATAATATCCGTCATGATATATATAAAAGCAGTTGGTTTCAGTCGCCTTTTATTAGATAACCTAAACAAAATATTCCAATAATGAAAACGAATATTTAATGTATCAAGCGAGTAAAACGCAGTATTTGAATTGGGGTGAACGGAAAGAGTTAAAGCATACCTACTATTATCATAAATTATTGTCTTGCGTATTTTACTGCGAATTACGTCTTATTTATACTTATAATAAGTTGCCTGTACGGTTTTATATTTTTAAATACAGGTGTCCCACTGAAAGGACCCTCTCAGTCGCCTTATAGATCTAATTTTCAAGTGTCTCTTAATACGTCCTGTTTAAAATAAACAAATACAAGTGTTACAAATTACCGATTATTCAAGAAACTATTTCGTCATGTTATTCACTATCAGCCATTACATTGAATATATCAATTAGAGCCAAATAACCAATTGTTATATTTTCAAGAAACAATATCTCTCAATTACCGTCATACGATATGAGCAGAACGCGTTGCGAGCTGCTGCTGAATAATACGGCCACGTAATTACGTATTGTTTCATGAAGCTATTAGTGAGTTTTATTTAATTATTACAGCTGTTTGTTTCATGTTAACTGCTTGTATTTTATACGCCTACTTATCTAGGGCTGTCGATTTTATGCTTGCCACATTTGAGTGTTTGGTTATGAGAATATTTCAATTCCTGAGGCTTGGACATTTTTGGTATATGCGTGTTGGACTTTTCGTTATTGAATTATTCCAGTGAATTATGTCTTTGCAAGTAAAATTAATGTTTACTTTGTACATCTTATCATACCACATGTCATAATTATTAGTGAAACTTCCATGAAAAAATTAATAACATCAATAATGAATCATCGCATGACAAGACGGATTTTGGATGAAAATCTCGCAATGATAAACTAATGAAGGCACAATGAACAGCAGGATTGAAAAACAGGCCACGTTCGCTCGCCACAATTACACGTAGTTCCCTAACCAACTCACCTATTTCACTCGACAGTAATTTCAAAATTGCTCCTGTAGTGTGTAAGACGATTACAACATTATCGTGTATTTAGCTACAGAGCGTGACGTAAGCTGGGGTCGGATGTTTCGGGCTGTCGGGGTTCGGGGTCGACCTCGCGCGGGACTCGAGGGCGTGCCTTTTTTTTGAAAATGATATTGTTGTAGGGCCGCGATAATGATGTAAGGATGTACTTGGATTTGTATTACGCTATCCAATTTGGGGTGAGTGTAGTTTTAATGATTCCATTGTGGGGGATGCCGCCTATTATTTTTAATGCGACGTCTTGAACTTTTCTTGATTGTTGCTTGCAGTTGTAAGGTTTTAAAAAATACGTTGTGACGTTACAAGAAGTACGAAGGGCACTGACCTCTATTGATCTGTTCGAACTTTACGTATTCTAATTGACTGTAACTACTAGAACTTTCAACTACTGTACTATAGGCATTTAGGTTTAAAAATCTTTAATGAATGTAGAGGTATAGAAGTCGTGGCAATGTTTTCGTTTTGTGAAAAGAAACTTAGACAAATCTGTTGGACATGTGATGTCAATTTTTGTTCTGAATTTATTTTTGCGTGTACGAGTATATGTCACATATTGTCTTCTACCAATACGAAGTGGATTCGTATGTAAATTAGCAAGCGAAAAATAAACAGTTCTATAAACATATTTCTGTTAGCACGTTCAATGATAAGAGGCATTAAGCCGGGTCCCCGCCCGCGGGCACCGGAGGAGAATAATTTAAAAAGCAGTTGTAATCAATCGATACGAGGCGACATGTTTCATTAAATACTTGCGCCCGGTTGGATTGCGAGACGCGTTTAACACATTTTGGCTTTTCTGCAATATTTGGGTGTTCAGTGGCTTCATCTCCTCTTTTGGTTTGTCATTAGTTAGTCGATGTTTATTTAATTGTTTTCCTCAAAATAATATATCTCCTTATAACAATATTCTTCTAAAAATATATCTGTAATTACTCCTTACCTAACAAACAACCCTACATACTTATACCACACCGGGTATAGGATTTTCTGGATGTATAAATAATCACTAAGTTCGTCACATGTGAAAATTTAATGTGTAACATTCTACGTAGCAGACCAGAACAATTTTCCTAATGTTATACAAATTTACAAGAGTGGAGTTAATCATCGGTATAATAAAATAAGGTTTAATACCAAAACACGTTACTAACTTAATGTTAAAAATTATGTAGATATATTATAAGTTCTTTACATTAAATACCAAATATTATCCCGATTCCTTATAAGAGGATAATGCCACATTTCCTGTAGCATAGAAACGAGAGATGTAAATATGCTAACATCTTTCATAATAAAAAAATCCACGTTAAAAGAAGGTAGAATGAAGGCAAACGAGTAGGTACCCGCGAACGGGTGCTCAGCGAAGCGAAGAAATATAATGGCTTGGTAATAACATTATAGCCTTCTTCGAGACGGGGCGGGGCCACACACTACTTTTCCTCTGGCATGGTAATGAACCATGTACTTGCAGCGCAGCTAATGTTTAATCATTAGGAACTGCAAGGTGGGAATATTCAAAACAGAATAACGTAAACCAAAGACAATCGGAGGCAGAAGGTAAAAAGAAAGGAATTATAATGTAAACCACGTTTCAAGGACTAATAAAAATTTGGTATTGAAAAATTTCCTATGTCCTTATACCTATCAAGCTTTATGAAATTTACTAGATCATATGTAAAATTATAAAATTGCTTGAAATGTTCACTATCTGTATGGGATATTTATTCTTCCTTCATATCATCATCAATCATAATGGCAAATTTATGAAAGAAACAAACAAACATTTGATAAACCATATTGTACCTACAAGGAACCTAACCAAAATAGAATACCTAATCTAACCCATACAATGAAAGTAACAATGATGATCTTTGTGCTTATACGATATGTGAGTATAATACTCAAAGCATTGCTAGAACAAATTGAAGTTAAACAATGAAAGCTAATTGGAATGAAACAAAAGAAAATTTCATTCATTGATACGCAACGTAAATAACAAGCCAACAATAATATTTTACGATTAGAACCAGCCACCCGCAGCCATCCTCTAACGCCGCCTCCCACCTACCACCCACCACTCTAGGCCACTGATCGTATAATGAATTAAGTACCGATAAAACCACTTTTATATTTCCTCTAGAACAGGAAAAATTGAACCTTATTCCGTCAGCTTAAGGAGTATAAGGAGATTCAATTAATTCGGCGGAGACGTTCTTCGAAATATCAAAGAGAAGTGTGGAGCCATTAGCAATTATAATGGCTACTGTCCGTCTTAAGTGCCTGCTCATTACGTCCTGACGCCTTGCGCTCCAGGCTGGTCTTTCTTTCAGGAGAGCGCTTTTAGAGAGCCATGTAACACCTAAGGAGGAATCAAAATTTTAATCATGTCTTTCCAGCTTTTTAGTGGTGTAATATCTTATTGAATCATTTTAATGCAATGAGTACATTTTATGGTCAGTACCTACATAACATAATATATAGTAACGTTTATCTCGTTTTCTACTAATGCTTTGTAATGTTTCTTTATATGAATTTATTTCATCTACATATGTACCTATATTCGACAGATCTTTGTTGCCGAAATATTTTTCAATATTGTATGGTATTAACACAAATGGACTCTAAATACTAAGCCATTTTTAATCTAGAATTCTATTTTCACCCTAATTTTTTGATGATTCGAATGATTACAAATTTACAATCCACTCTGGGAGATGCTATTCGAAGTAAAACTGATTTTCTAGCCGTTTCGGTATGTACCAGGGGACCTGTTCTGATTGGGGTAGATAATTCGCAATTTTCCTGCCTTCATTGCTGACTCTATTTTTCAGCCTTTCCCAGTAAAATTCAATGCAGCAATTTGGGACTACAAACTCCCAGGTTGATGCTAAAATGGTTGCCAATTTATTTTTCAACTCGTAAAATACGAAATTGCTTACTTGCTAATTGTGTCCTCGAGTGCAATCAAAATCGTTAAGAACCTGAGGATCTTACATTATAATATTCAGCTAGTTTTTGCGCTTGTTCAGAATAATATGAATATGTACAACAGATCTAGCAGTATTGACAATTGTTGTATCAAAGTACACTTATCGACATCTTAGAAATTGTTTTCATGAATACCGAATGTAAAATATTCCGGGTCAGAAACATTAGATCAACCAACAGTCATATTACGAAAATAAAATTAACTTATAAAGTCGGAAACTTAACTTACCCAGAGGTTTGTCAGTCACTCAGAGGTCAAAGAGATCATCTTTGTCAGACATCTTCTGTCGATATCTTTCAACTTTTTCCTACTAAAAATAATTATTACAAGGACTACACGGCGTAGGAATGGTACCGAGCTTGGTTTTAAGAGAATTTTCGTAAAACTAATAAAAACGCTTTGGGTCGCTTTCCATTCGATCCTACTCATACCGATCCAAAAACGAACATGGATCGAACGTCTTGAAGACATGAACCACCACGTTTAAAAGGCATTCGTTAAATATTGTGTAATTCCTATAAAATAATTTGCAACATTTTAATTGTATCTGTCGCGAGCGGCAGAGCGCGGGTCGGAGGGCGCAGCGAACAGCCATTGTTCATGGAGGGCCATGGGCGGGTGCAATTACCATTAGCCTTTAAACGGCGAAATATCTCAGCCTTAAATCTACGGCAACTACGTAGTTTGTCTGTCGTTTTACAAATCAGTTTTGCCGTTTTCAAATTGCTTTTTGTGTTTCATTTTATTGTAATAAGTTATTACTAATAACTTACTTTCTTTCAACCGTAATCTCCTGATTCCGTAATTTCGTAATCCCCTAATTCCCTGATAATTTTTTTATAGATCTAACAGACTTCATGTCTGATTGTCTAAAATACTATCATATATTGACCTACGGATAACATTAAGCAGTTGCGTATTTTTGGGAAATTCTATAACTATTAGACTGTTACATTGAACGCTGCCCATAACTCCAGTATTTTCAAAAACTGCCAATTTGGTATAAATTCACGAGACTTATTTAATTCTAAATATGAACGATTCCAGATAAGTACATTTATTATAGTGTTTAATATGTACCTACGTATGTATGTGCATGTCTTCACGAAAAATCCCTCATGGGGAAGGCAGAGAGCGCGAAGTGCCAAATATCCCTAGCCTTGCAATCATCATCAATCATCGTATGTATTTTATACGTATCTGTAACTATTTACGAGCGGTGTATTAATAGCAAACGCATCGATGTTACATGAGTAAACACAAATCTGTCGGTCAGTCTAATTGAATTTGTAACGCGATCCTCGCCGCCGGCCCTCATATTGCTGCACGTTTGCACAGCACTCCACTAAGGACAACTCTAATTAGTCTACTCGTATCCGACGTACATAAAAATAGATACAATTGTAATTGCTAATGGAATTGTTAATGAAGGGAATTTTTTTTTAGAGCTATATTATTAGGATTAGGTTGATACATCGCTACATTTTAAAATTGCCATCGCTCGTATACCCGCTTCTTATTCTCATTACTCATAAGTCGTAAGTAGTAGCTGCTGCTACTACTGTAGTCCTACAAAAAAGTATCTAATGTAAAAAGAGAAAGTGGACGCGCAATTTTGTTTATTTGTCAGTTGTTTTGCTTAGTTTATGGCATCGATTTGCCACTTTTAGTTAATGTCTTCTAAAGATAACTAACTAGATTGATGTCTAATGAGTTTTGGGAGCGGCCTCGATTTAGCGCAGTTCAAGTATAATGTTATCAGAGAGTAGCTAAATGTTATTAGATAACGAATGATACTCTTGATTTGGGGATTGAATGGATGTAAGCAAACAGTATCCGTCGGCAAATCTAATTGAACGGTAACATGAGGCGCACCACTCGCGGCTCGAGTGTCCGCCGCGCGTAGGTACTATTTGCACACCACTTCAGACCCAACACTAATTAGTCCACTAGTTTTCGCTATTCACTTACGTTAATGTGTAACCGCTGATGATATTGACAAATTTGTGATTGCGAATAAACAAAATCTGCCCATACTTAGCTTTCGCCAACACGGTCATGTTTCAATTGCAAATTGCCTATATAATGTTACGAGTTTTTTTGGTTGGGCGCGTTAAGTGATATGTTTGTTAATGAATATGTCGTTTGAAGCATACATAAGATGCTGTTTAAAAATAGGAGACCACGTTAAGATAAATAAAAACGTTGCACATGGCAGTTACACGTAGACAAAAAAATATTCCAGTAAAAAATTAGGTAAATGCATCTTTAACGCATAACAATAACAAATTACTCAAATGTCTCATGACAATATTTGGAATCCTTAGCGTGGTCTC
>DWMG01002857.1:0-12618 GCA_018244855.1 Elbella merops
ATTATTATATTTCTTTTCCTGTTTTTGATTTCACATGGTGTGCAATAAAGTGTTATTGTATTGTATTGTATTGTATTCAGCCAGTTTGGTATTGAATGCATTAAATGGGTTTACATTTTTAATGTGTGCAGGTATTTTATTGTAGAATCGTGCTCCTTTATAGGTAAGGGTCGGTCAAATACTTGATATATCCTTTTACTTTGTAGCATATTGCTATTAAGGTAAAATTGTTTTTGTTATTGAGGAAAAGGGCATATAGGCTAGACGTTGATAAGACAGTGCAGTCTACATATTTATGAAAGAACTTCTTCATATCAATTCAAACTACGTTGCCATTACTCGTGTATCTTAAGCTGGAACATGTCATAATTTAATGACAGCTTTGCTGTTTATCAACGGAAGTCTACTTTTACGGTCAATACCCGGCTGGCATTTGACATAAAAGCATGTTTTAGATAAGTAACTTATGTTATTAATGCTAAAAAAATAACATTTCGTATATTAAACATCGCAACAAAGTGTCCGCTCTTGCTTCGGGCCAAGAAGTGGACAAAGGTTATCGGCGGGCTATAAAAATCGAACAACACAGCCACTTAATGATGCCATTTACACAAAAATTTCACCAATAACCGCAAGTAATGAATCGATATTCATTGCATAAAAGCGATTGCCAACGCGAAACCTGTTCCTACCGACCTTTGTCTGTTATTCACCGCTGAATAACATAATGCATGAATAAAAATTCATTATTTTAAATATCTCAAGGAGGTCGTGTGTACGGTTAATTAAAGTAAAATAGACGTGTACGTGTATTAAGTTAAGTTGGAATCATTGAAGGACTACGTTTAAAAGTTAGCTTAGGCAACTACCGAAGATTGTTTTTTAATATTTCAGCCTTGTAACACGCGTAACTGTTATGCGTTTACAAAATTCGCTTATCTAAATTACATGCTTTGCATATTAATTGATATTTGACCGAATTTTTAATTGCCCTGTACATAATACTTGGTGAAGGAGTCGGTGTTTAATGGCAATAGATGCTGTAATAAAAATTATGGTGCAATAAGAATGTAAATAAAAATCTTTTTTAAGAATTTTTCAAAAACATAAAAATTGTACGATTCTCTTAGATTGTCATTCGATTTGCATTTTCGATATTAAAACGGATTAAGTTACCGACGTCGTGAATTCGTGTTTTGAACATTTGGACGTCAAAAAGTATGAGGACGACATTACGAATGTACAAATTATTGCAATTTACTGGCTGTCTGACATTTTAAGTGGTAATATTAGTGATTATACCAGCAGAGGTCAAATATATGATAATGAGCCAAGGAAAGCGATTACACATGCCCTATTCTGGAAAGAAATAATACTTGCTTTTTGTATTCCTTTTTGATATTTTGCAGGAAACTCTCGAGTTGTTTGTCCATTGTTACGATGATTTTATTATAAATATCTTTTAATTGTATGCCCATTATAAAACGTGTATTTTTCACCAGATATTACATTAAGCATTAATTCTATTATACAATGACGTCGCAAATCTGTTATATAAATTAAATTCAAAGCATTATATTATGCTCTTAGTCTACTAAAAAACTGTTGCTAAGCCCAAATCACGCGTTCTAACTTACACCCCACTTTTACAAACGGACGGCGATGCGTTTATTTCTGCAACTGACCTAAATACAGCACATGGCCGCCGGCGTAACGCACATTGTATGCATGTGTGGATATTGCGATAGTGTGTTACAGGTTGTATTATTATTGTACGGTCGGCAGATCAATTTTTTTAAATTTTAATCAATGATTAAGTACTAAATCGATCAATTTTGATTGTTAAATAAATTTTACGATTTTGCTTAGTGAAAAATCAGTAGTTTATCATAAATGATAAGTCGGAATACAAATTATTAATGATAGTAATAATGAAGCCATGCAAATTGCCGTGCAATCTAAATCATTCTCCTGTAACAAAAATGATGAATGGTGTTAACTTAAAATTATTTAATGACCAATATTTTGCTTACAGGATTTGACATTAATTTTTGTGATAATTATCTTATATTTTTATGAAAAATGTCGTTAATGTATTTTAAGTACATAATACGTAGGTATATAAAAAATAATTTAATAATGTCTCAATAATCGCAAGTACGAGTATATGACAAAATGTCACATCAATTATGACATATTTTATTATAGACTTTTTTAATCTGTCGCATCGTATGTAGACGCTACAGCCAATGACAAGCGATATTGAATTGTGGCGAGCTCTCTGCGTGTGCGTGTCATTCTTTCACACATTTTTGATCACTACATTTTTATTTGCGCTCTGTGTGGGTAGCGTGTACCGTCGTGTGCATGTGTGCGCGCACTAATTGCGATAGCTACTTCATTTAAATTTCGAATGTCAGCCGCTCGGTTGCGAAAACCGTGTAAGTAAGAATTTTAAACGATTCACTCTTCCTTTTTTAATTTTGACGATCGTTTTTTTTCTGTTAGACAACTGCCGGCAGTATTCCAATTATAATAATATGTGCCTTTCAAAACAATGTATATAGTGGATTTTAATGTGAATAATTTGTACAAATAATTATAATCTTCGCGGAGATGTATAATTTAAATATGGAACTGTTACCTAATAGTTTTTTAAGAATCTATTATCAATGCACTTTTATCCTTCGCATTACCCACCACGGTTAAAAAAGTTATGGTTATAGTTAGTGAGTTATTATACTTGCAGATATCACTCATATAACTTAAATATATGAATAATATACCATTAAGTCTCGTTGATCGAAAACAGAAAAGACCTTGACAAAATCGTTTGTTCTATTTAAGACACCTTGAAGAATCAGAAAGGTGATTTTATGAAGGTCTATATCCAGCAAGGAACATGATAGAGTTAAAATGACGATGATATGTAAGAAAATACCATTTAAACGCAAATTGCAAGAAACGTGAACAGGTAACAACTATAAGGATATATAAAAGGTAGCGTTGTGTCAGTTCACATATATTTTCACCACAGCTAACATCCTAACACAGAAGCGGCAATGTAATTGTACTCGCTCGAGGTTTACGATGTACGCAGGACGTAAACATGGCGGTAATTACTAAACATCTAGATCGCTATCTGCATATATTCGTTCTTAAGATATTATTGGGTTTTTCCAACTTGAAATCACCAGTAATAGCACAGAGTTTCAATTTGTGCCTGATGTACAGCACTAGGCCCAACCCCAATTACAGGTTGGAATGTATAAGATAGCTGGTGATTTGTGACAGTGCACTGCACACCTCTGCCTGCCCCTTCGGGAAGTACAAGAATGATTTTATTTTACGGTGCGTTATTTTCGACTTGGGTTAATGTGAGCTGTAGCATACCACTTATTACCTATTTACAGGTTTATTTCAGCTGTTTATACACTTATTATTATTTTTCGAGGCTAATTCTGTCAAGTTAAAATCTAAAATGTCATATAAATTAAGATTCCTACATTAATTCATGCTAAAATGTACCATGTTAGGCTACAACTGTAACCGTTATTTCATATAATGCTTTTGATTTGCAATATACCATAAATGACAACGCCATATCCAGCAAATGTTTAAAAATTATAAATATTTCAGTGTTAATGTAGGCAGTAATTTAAAAAGAAAATTAAAGAACAGAAGATGACGTTTAATTAAAATGCTTGATAATTTCTCATACATTTATTGTTTTCCTTTCAATTCTGTTTGAAAGAGGTATTAAACAGTAAAGTAATTTGTTTTGTAGTTGTCCTAATCTCAAAAAGTTAAGAGTCAGCCAGTGGTACTAACAGTTCGATACGCATGAAAATGACGTTTAAAAATTAAATAAAACGGACGTAGAAGGAGACTTAAATCGTGTAAAACTATTAATTAATTATTATTAATGGGTTCGTATGCAGCTGCAAGATATGATAGCGATACATAAATAACAAAACAGAAAGTTGTCGCCGTGTCGTATTATTAATATGCTCACTTGGTTATCGGTAGGAAAATTTGTCTAAATTGATTAACACAGAACAAGTTGCTGGCTGAATGTTAGTTGAAATTTGAAGGTTCTATAACAATTCATTTACAGACAGATATACAAATGAATACGTTTGCCAAAATATTTATGTGAAGCGTTGTTACTTATGAGTAGTTATGAGTAGTTAGAGTAGTAGTTATTCCTGTGTTTTCTATTTTTATTAAATAAATTAATTTAAAAATGACTTCTGTAACTGTGTGAGATGTCTATTATTACATATGGTGCTGTAATTTGGTCTAATTGTCTTTTTCAGTTTATGATGTACTAAAAGCTTACATTCAAAATTCTGAAATGCTCACAAACACGGTTTGTATCGAATATAATAGGTAATTTTTTGTCAGCGGACAACTTTTCACTGTTTGCTATTGGAGTTGTTTGGAGTCTTCATATACAACAGTTGTATTATTAGTAATAATGACTTAACCTGTCTTGAAATTCCAATACGTACGTTCTATGCTAAGTGAGTATTATAGTTATATTAAATCACACAAAATATATGTTTTAAGTGATACAGTTTGTTCAATGTATCAATGTATTTAATAAAGTGTACAAAAAAAGAAAAAATAAAAATGTCCTTATTACACTTTGCTATCAGGCGAACACGATAAACGACCCGTGCAACCGGACATTACGCCCTCATTTTTATTTGGCAGATAGACAAAAACACCCTTTTTCTTTATATAACACACACACACACACACACACAAATTATGTACGCGAAAGTATGTACGGTGGGCAACGTAATGTGTAACATCTGTTCAAATTATCCACGCAATTCTACGCTCTCGACGATGATATTAAAGCATATTATCGTCTACGTTTCGAAGCCAATACATACATAATTTTTTGAGCCACCGTAAATAGGCTGGACAGTACATAGACGCGCTGCGTTCAATAATTAGCGAATGTTTTTTAAACAGAATTCGAAATTTGAAATGAAGTTTTATTCAGCTCGATTGCGATTTTTCAATTCGTAATTCGAATGAGGATGCATTTTTTTTTCAATTTGCATTCGGAATGGCGGCGACGTTCGCTATTTAAAATGGATTAATGCTTTTGTTGTCAATAATGCATTGGGCTTTGTGATATAAATCCAAATAAATCATGGCATTGAAGTAAATTTTTAGCTCATACAGCCTTTTAAAAGTGTATTATTCTCACCGAAAAATTCTTATACAGTGAAGTATATTATAAGTGGCCAGTCCCGTCTGAAGCTTAGGCGGAGTAAGCATCGCTTTAAGCTGAGATCTGAGATATGTAACAAAACTTAGAACTTGCGTTCTTGAACATCGGTTGAACGGGTCTCTTATATCTTGAGAAGTATTTTCGAAAATTCCATTTTAACGTGAGCTCCTGCGTCCCTCTGTTTCTTATAAAACTGTACGATCGGTAAGGTTTTGTGTGGTGTGTCAGGGGTCCATGTACTTGGCTGGTTGTTTCATAAAAAGAGTCGAGGGTCCTTAAGGACTTGTTGAGCTAGACGCGAAGGGCAGAGGGTCGAAGAACAGGATTGCACAGCTTAAGATAGATGTTTGTGAATTTTATAGCTTTCAATATCATTAGATTACTAGATTTTTGGTACTCTGACAGTCTTTTGTTTATGTTACATTAAAAAAAAATCATATTTAATAATAAACAAACGAACGTATTATTCTATCTGTGCCTTTAAAACGTAGAATGATAAATAACACCTAATTGTATTTGTTTAGGTTAGTAATACGTAAGCATATAATAATTTATTTAGTCTGTGTTTAAAATAATAGACCTCAACAGTCGCTAAATATTAGCACAGCGAATATAAAACCGAACGAATGCGGCCGCAGATAATAAATATTTTAACTGTACGCTAATGTCGAACGCATACTACGATAAATAATCATAGACATATGGGTAGGTTCTTTATTTGAATAAATATGTGTGCGTGGATTGTCTATTGATTTATTTCTAGGGTGATTGCACACGTATGATTAGACTATGTAAGTGGTAATGAAAAATGTACTCTATTAATTATTACCAAGATTGGTCTTATATCGAGTTCCTTAAAAGTTACGCAAGTTCGTCGGTCGCCTCGGTTATTATATGTATACTCTGTACGTATTTATCTAAAATTCCTTAAAAATGGAAATATGCCTCGACGCGCTCTCACAACACGGCTTAGAGAGTAGGAATTTTTAAGCATATTCCTTTGAGAAGAGAAAAAAAAGAGTAAATACATAGCCGAGACACAGCCGTAATCCAACATCTTTCATATACTTCAAGGAAAAAGGGGAAGAAATCCAAAAGAAAGGTTTAGAAAAAGGCTTAGAAATAGGGGACGCTAATGGGGTAGGCATTGCAAGACACTTTTGTTTTGCATTAGACGTACAAAACGACATTCAAAAATGGAACGAGACGGACAAAGGTGGAGACGGAGTTATTAGACGGAGAAAAAAGGAAAGCTTTTGGAAAATATAACGACTCCTGTGTGTTGGGTACGGTGACGGGTGATGGGATAAAATTTTGCTTCGTAAATGTTGTTTATTTATAATTAATATACTTATGCAGTGGTAGCCTAGTGGTTAAGAATTCAGCCTCTCACTCCAGGGGTGTTGGGTTCAAATCTATGGCGCGCACCTCTTTACAAAAAGTGCATTTTTTTTAATATCACTTGCTAACGGCGAAGGAAAACATCGTGAGGTAGACTGCACACCTTAGAATTTATAAAAAAATAAAAAAAGTATATCTAAGGTGTGTGATTTCTGCCAAATCACACTTGGCCAGCGTGGCAGACTGTGGTCTTAACCCTCTCTGGGAGAGGAGACCCATATTCCAACAGTCGAATGGATTGCGCTCTTTTCTACCAATTATTTAAGTAAATGTCCATTTTCTTTCAACTCTTTTAAAATTGTACCGCTAACGTTATTTGATATTGCATTTATTCAATAGGTACGTAGTGAGATGACAGTTACACTAGATACACCTAATTCAATTTTTTTCCTTACTTTTAAAATACTCTAAATTCACTCTCCGAAGGTCATATTACTTAAACTTTCAATAGAATGTTTAGCACACAATACGAGTGTACATTGTAAAGTCAAATTAACTGTTTCAGAATACTCAGACACTTAACCATACCACTGAAACCATGACACCCCAATCAACCCCTTAACACACATTCCACCCTAACCGTAATCCGACATTAATGTGAAACTTTAATGAAATACGTTACCTCGACCCAAACACTTGCTGCCCGCCATTACCAAGATTGCGTGATCCGGCCGTCTACGCCTCGTCTAGTCGGCTAGCCACACGTCCAACCTATCTAAGCCTATGCAATCTTATTCAATCCCCCTCCCATCGCCTACTTTGTTCAACACTACAGAAGCAGGGGAGCTCATCGCAAACTGGACGAGACAGTCGACTATCACGCGTCCAGAATACGAAGAACCCTGGAAATCTATTCACTAACCCCGCGCTAGTGGGAAACTAACGAGCGGCGCGAGGGGCGGTGGTTCTCGTGGGGTGGACGAGACGTGTAGTGTGTAGTGCTCCTGACCTAGAGACGATAGTCGCCGCTCTAGGTCAAGGAAGGATAGACGCACACATCGATGCATTGTGTGTGGACTGATAGGCCACGACCGCATGCAGCAGCTGCTCTGCGGTTAGTATATACATCTGGGTATGTGATATACGAGTGTTGCGCACATGTACATATGTGTTGTGCTGTTTATCCATACGGTAATGGTGGATACATGCTTGGCGTGTACCAGTGACGTTTTGGCGGTTTTACAGGCGACGATTATTTCAATAATTCAAATAAGGCGTACTAAAACGAACTCGGCGACAGTATAAGATTATAGTGGTTGGGTTACGGTTGCTGAAAACGTGAAATGGTTTTTGGTGCAAGCGTCACTGAGAAGTAATGTACTGTTGAACTAAAACAGTTCTAAAAGTTATATCAATATTAAGTTATGTCAATAAAATCATTAAATTATCGTCGACTCTTGTGTCATTCTATTATTGAGCTTGTGCTTTCCAAACGAAAACAGCTAGACCATAGTCTACCTCGCCGCTCGACTACTGATACGCAAATATGTTTATTTTTTTTTTTAATAAAAAAAAATGATCTTACAAGATATATATGTACCTATTATTGTTTAATTAAAAATGGACTATTGGTACGCAAATATTACAAGCCCACAATATCACACCAAATTAGAAACATTATGAAGAAGTCTAAGGCACGTTTTTCAGGATGTTTTCCAACACCGTCGTAGTAAATGTCAATTGACTGATAGTTAGATATATTTTTTTTGTCATTTAAATGAATAACAAAAAGAACTTAAAATGTTTTCTCAATTAATAATAATAATTCGTTGTTATGACAGAGTATGATGCATGATGAATAAAATTGCATGATGCGTAGTTCCCACACTAGGATTACCTGTGTTGTGGTACAGAGTCATCATCATCAGTGATTCACTTTTACAAAAACGGTGATGAGACAAATATTGTACGGGAAACTTATGATAATTTCAACACGCACACATATCTGAATTGGATGTAATTTTATTATCTTAATATAACATGTGAATATTATTTTATTAGTAATGATGCAATGTAGTTCACACTTTTTCACGGCGGCGGAGGTACTATGTAACCACTTGATTGGCAGCGTGGCGGACTATGGCCTTAACCCTCTCAGTATGAGAGGAGACCCGTATTCCAACAGTGGAATTATAGTGGGTCGATAATCATTAGTTAAAATAGAAAAATAATGCTGCTTGAAAATTGTGGCAAAACATCATTAACACATGATTTCATAAAAATAAATGGGTTTTTTTTGGTAAAATAATATCGTAAGTTAGTTAAGTAGGTATCTTTTGCTGCGGTGCACCCATAAAATTTCTGATCTTCACCAAGCTGATCGTCGTTCTCCTTAGAATTACAACACCACTACTAAAAGTACAAATAGAGGATTTTTTCCAGAAAGTTTTACGTCTTACACATCAAATATATCCCTACGATTGTTGCAGTTGAAAACTGTAGAAGAAAAAAGAATGAAAAATGGAGACTTAATTTTAAAAACATATTCAAACGTAGAAATTGGACCAAAACCATACGTAGCATTTCTCTGATGTACACAGATCTCTCGGTAAATACTACTTAGAAGATGGAAAATTAAGACCTGCGTTCGATATATTATGAAGACATTTATATCTTAATATATGTACATATTATGTACGTTCTTCAATATTTTATTCTCTCTGTGTGCGTGTGTGCGAGCGAGACTATAAATGTGTGTGTTTACGATGCGCGTACGTACGTTGTTGTGTTCGTGTGCGTGTGTGTAGCGTTCAGCGGTATAAACAAAAACCTACCTCAAGAAATAGCGAGACTACGAATTGGTCTCGACTTTTCTATGCAATATAAAATGTGTTGCTTACGTATTTCCATTTATATATAACAAAAAATGTAAAATTAACAATTTGCAACACATTAAAAATTTAAGCCACAAATTATAGAATGTAGTCATGTTAACACTATTATCTTGTTACATACGAGTACTACCGATGGCATACGATTCAGTCGGTGTGCACGCAAACATGCAACATAGAAAACACACATAGATATAAATAGTAGCACAAGTCAAGGGATGGAGTGCATCGGGGTGAACGACCGCCGAAACGCCCGAGCGGCAAGGTCACACACACTAACACATTGCGCGGCCGTGAAATTAGAAATACTAGTGCGTACGTGCCACGTCGATAGACTGCTGCGTCTATCGATAGTCGACATTTCGTTTATCGATATGTTTGTATCATCGTATTCTTCGTTATGATTTTTTTTATTGGACGTAGACGCGTCCTTTGAAATATTACCTTGAGTTCTTATCTTCTTTGCTAGCTTTTGTTCTGTTTTATGTTTTGATTGATGTAATAGAATGTTTTATTATTATTATTAAACCATATTAACTGAGTGTGACAGTCAATAATACTTAGATATTAAGCTTCTAAATATAGTACTGGCTTAGTATTCTATAGGTGTTTTTATATTGATCTATAGACGTTTTATACTGAAATTTGCTTTTTAAAGATCTTTATATTGATTGAAATAATTTAAAATATATTAAATGAAAACTTATAATGCTTAAATACATAGAAAAATATTTAGAAAAAATGTTAAAGCAATCTGGTTGTTTAATATTGTACTAAGTAATATAATTATTGCATTGTAACTAAAATAAATTTGCACTTCACTAATTTTCATGTTTTTGCAGATACTTTTTATAGGTAAAGATAATAAAAGGTACAGTAGTTTTTAAGCGAAAACACAACTGTTCAAAATACAATACAGTACACAAAGTAAACGGAATACCTATGTATTTATTGCGACAGGATATTAGCCGCAATATAACAATATAGCTAACTCATTATGCTCGGACCGAAGCGTAAGTTTATTAACAATTTAAATGTTTACTACTTTTGAATAAAGCATTCGGGGTGGAGCGTTGAACTCTTAAATTATACAAGGGCTATGTTAATACCGAAATTTGTTTACTTCGAATAGTGTTCGGCCAATCCGGCGTTGCTGAATTAGCGGCGCACGGCGGGCGCATGCTAATGTATGCACACGGTAGAATTTTTAAATACAAGATGCACGAAGTAACGTTTCCTGGCCACACTATGTTACACATGCTAATTTTGGCTTTACGATGATGTTTAACACGATAAGCTTCATAACGTGAGTCGGCTGACGATTTGATTATTTAATGTTGGACCCTACACTTCAATGTCTGACACGTATGTATGTAAAATAAAAATCGCAAAGAGGAAGTCGTCTCGACTGCCAGTTTTATTGCATTCACGCATCTAAGCATGTCAATTTTATCATGCGTGGATTTTTTAAAGATTCCTTAATTATATTTCTGTGATATTCTTCGTTATTATAATATATTACATAGAGTAGATTCATTAAAATAAAGGGTGTAACGAAAGGTTATTTCTTTATTTATTCTGTTGTAAATTTTGTAAACAACATAATTAAATACGTTCTTGTAAACACAAAAACACGTCGCAATGTTAGGTTCGCTAAGTAATGTTCTCGCCATTATAATTGCAGTCAATAACATTATATCGTTTGTTCCAAGGCTAACTTGATTTAATTTTAGCTTAACATGCAGTCCATGCATGTCACATTCTCATTTAAAGTATTTTGCTGCTAATAAATTGAATAGCTGCTATCCGACACATAATTTATTCATATGTTCCGCATATTCTTCTATATATCTTTATTATAATAAGTTAGTTTATATTACTTTTGTATATATGTATATGAACGGCTTGTTTGTGTGTTGGTTAGTGAACATAACTATTGAAATAGGAGTTCTGGTATTGATTCCCACCCAGAAAAAATATCTAACGAGCATGAGTAGTTGGTTTTCGTTTAGGTGTTTAAAATTATCTATAAAAGTGTATATTTTGACATATTTAGGTTTTATATTTATGTTTATCAGCACAGATGCTCGTGTGCTAATTTGTGAAACATTTAGCGTAACTAGACTTATTTCTTTAGCATTGTTCTGTTAAAATTTCAAATAAATTTCCATCCTTATTAAACAGATAAATATCGAATACAAAAACGAGTTTATGATTGGCGACCGTCTAAATATAATTGATACAGGAAACTCTAACCGGTTGTTATCGATAGACCACGTCATAGCACTCAGGGACTTATATTGCACTATAGTTGACGACAAATTATATGTTGTTTAGCATGTATAGTCGATATTATTTTTACAAGTAAAGCATTTGCTTAAAAAATATTGTCTCTATTAATTGAAACGTTTCTGACTTTTGGTTCATAAATATATTATGAAGTGAATGACATATATGTATATTATTTCTATTTATAAATGAAATCTTTTGTAATTTTTATTTAATTTTATTATATCGGCAATTCAAATTTCTAACAGGGTAGGCATAAGATACCGAGTGGCAATATATCAATTCTTGCATACCCGACGTGTTTTGTCTACTTTCATTATATATATACGCACGTTAGTTTCGAAGAGTCCTGCCTCCATTATTAAACAGAGTCAAATATTCATCGATGCCAACGTCAGCACATCACTAGCGAGTCGTTGCACTACACTAAATTCAGTTCGGCTAGTTGGTTTATTTTCGTAATGTTAGGCTTCGCTTCGGGCGTGCGCACACTGTACGTAAATACTGTAAATCACTCAGAGACAACAAGTGCTTGTATATATGCATTTGTACCTTAACAGCTTTGGATTTGAACTTCAATTTGTTAGTTCCATCTGCATAGTATTACCAGCACCCGCATCTCCACCATGGAGCTTTGGGAAAAAACCTTTCAGGTGAAGCCTATGTGCAGTAGTGGACTTAAACAGGCTGATGGTAATGATGATGATGGGTTAATTCTACTGTTTAATCATTGCATAAGATAATTAAGCAACACCAAGGGTTGTGACTCCTTGGACAGGTGGTTGCAGCAATAAAATTTAACGAACATCTCCATGCCGTTTTATGCTGATTAGCAGCAATTGTAAC
>DWMG01002858.1:0-12618 GCA_018244855.1 Elbella merops
GGATACCATAACTACAGCTCAGTCCCATTTCATGTTCATTTGCTATGTCGTTTTTCCAACAGTGTACTTTGAAGCAGTCATTTGGTTTAGTACATATTTTAATAAGAAATGAATTTAGAATGAGCCGAGATATACCACATTGTTGACATAGAAATGTATAGTAAATATTCATAAAATATCATCTGTGCAATCATAATTTGAAAAAAAATCCAATATTGAATACTTACGTTTCTCTTTGGATTGAAAACAAAACGATAACTAATATAGATTTTGGGCTGAATTTTATCACTTGCTTTAATGGCGGTTCTTGAGATACCCATTATTATCACAACTATGTTACTTAATTCCATCAATCTTTTTAAATTCTGTCACACATGGGACATATAAGATTTCTGTTAACAGCTTTATATTATGGTATGGACTTTCTGTAAAAATACAGTACAGAATTCATGTCTTCAAACTTTTCATTGCAGTCTTACAAAACCAGAGATACTGGCGGAGCTAATATCGCTGATACTAGAAGAGCCTCCCCAGGATGTGGAGGTCTCAACACAATATCGTCTCGCAAACATGGCAAGTGAGGTGCTCACAAGCGAGCTGTCTATGCTTAGCAACCAACTGTCCATGGATGTGGCTCAGATGAATAGGATCTGTGACTTTGTTAAAAAGGAACCGCCACTGAACCCACTACTTGCATCATATTTCAGTAAAACCATTGGAATGCTTCTGGAACAAAGACTCAAACAGGTATATTATTTGTAGTTCTGTATATACATGTCAAGTCTATAGTTAAATATATATGTTTACACATAGTTCTGGAATAAGTATCTAAACTGATCATATAAATATTTGTCCTGGAGTGACAATAAAATTTAGTACCCTTAGTAAAATAGTTCAGTTTTATTGGTTTGCTGTGTCCTAAGTCCTAGTCCTTTAAGTTCATTATTCATGTTGCCATATGTGAAAATTTCAATTTGTAATTGTTCATGTAGAGCATTTTTATTCTTGACTCATATGGAGTGTTACTCCAGTATCAAGATGAGTGTATAAAATGATTAGAAGGCAGACAACCTTGCTTTGGTTATGTGTATTAGATATAACATGTCACATGACTGTAATTCCCGATGGGGTAGACAGACGAGTGTAGTACACTCTTATCTGTTACAGTTTCTTTTAAGTGCCATGGAATAGATGGTGAGCCTATTGCCATACACCAGACACAATTACAAACTCCGGGTCACTACTAGAAATTCTAAATTAGAAAAATCTAATAGTTCCCAACCCGGGATTTGAACCCAGAACCTCCTAATCAGCAGTCACACTTGCAACCACTCAACCAACAAGGCAGTCAATGTTTCAAGTTGGACCAGGTTCTATTATTCAAAAGTTTGAGCACTTCAATAATTCCTTAATATGAATTGTTAATTACTTGTATTCATTATGTATATAATATGATGAAATGGTAATTTTGAATTTGAATTTTGTTTGATGAAACTGCTCAATAGATTTTGTTGTGATGTTATGTTGTGATTCGTTGAAACTTGGGGGAGGAGATATACTAATTAAAATATTATAGTTTATGTAGAATCAACATCAAACACATAATAGAACAAAGTTTTGTACAAATGACACATGTTTTTCTAGATACCTTAACTTCATTCTTATTGCTTGTAACAAATGATTCTTGCTAGAAATCAGAAATAAACAGTTATCATAATCAACAAACCTTGTATCAAACCAGATCTCCTGAGAACAAGATAGATTAAGACCCAACTTTAGGATTGCAATTTTTCATATAGATTTATAATTTGGTTTCGACAAATCATGCTGGATTATCCACATATTAAATTAATCCTAGTTGCAAAATATAATAGTGACCCATAGTGAGATCAGGGCCAAATAACACACAAAGAACATAAATAACTTTGTTACATTTAAAGATCCCAAGTGAGAGCACATCATAGGGTTTATTTTAATTTTAGTTGTCTAAGACCCAGCTGCAGAATTACTGATTTGTCATTTAGAAAAGGAACAGATTTCTTTTGGAGTATTCATTAGGTCATATCTACTACTGTTTTAACCGGTGGTTGAGAACAATAGCATCCTACGCATGCACAATGGCTTTAGAGTGTTGTACGGCAATTGCTATCCTCGTCTGGCTGGTAATTTTATGTGCTAGTTCTCTTTCACTCTACCTTTAATATTTACCATTTTTAAGAGCCAGCAACCCTTATTTGCGGCCAGATTTAATAAGGCAACCATACATCATTATAAAAAGAAAAAAAATTGCTTTAATTTGGTATATAAATAATCAATGTACGTTATGAACGCATAAATGTATCATAATCATACCTGTTCACTACTGGCTGCAAAGAGTTGCTGCCAAGTGCACAACGGCAACCATGTTTTTTCAGTCTTTATATACATTACCATGAAGTGGACGATATTTTATTTAAAAAACAGGTGAATGAAATTTTAACCCAAATTCAATTAACAATAATTTAATTAAAAATACTAGTGGCCACATTTTGACAGGCCACCTGGTAGATAATATTCTTCTGATCATAAATATGCGTAAAAATTTGGTTTTTGGGCAAATTCTTCGCCAATCCTCTTATTAACTCGGGTCAGTTGCAAGATGACTTAAAAAAAAATTCAAAAATGGACTAAAGACTGGATCATCAGACTTAACACAACTAAATGTAACGTATTGCATCTTGGCCATATGAACCCTCAAGTAACTTACACAATAGATGGCAAGATAATAAAACCTGTTGAGGCCCAAAAGGATCTTGGTGTGCTTATTACAACCAAATTAAAATGGGAAAAACACATCTCCACAATAGTAAAGAGAGCTAACTCATTTATGTATGTAACTGGAAAATCATTTCAAACAATGACTATGGAGGTATTTTTAAAAATTTACAAGTCTTACGTAAGACCTTTATTGGAATATGCCTTTCAAATTTGGAGTCTGTACTTTCAAAAGGACATAAACCTTCTTGTAGGAGTCCAGCAAAGAGCTACCAAGATGCCACAAGCCCTGTGCCATATGTCTTACAATGAGAGACTTAATGTGTTAAACCTTACCACCCTGGAAGAAAGACATCTTCATGGTGACCTCATCCAAACTTACAAAATTCTCCGTAACTGCTATGACTTGCCCAATATACAAACCATTTATGAACTTAAAGATAATCTTATATCGGTCAGAGGACACCAATTGAAAATAAATAGAACACTGTCTAGTAAAAAGGTTGCACATCACTTATTATGCAACAGAGTGGTTTACAACTGGAATAGACTGCCTGAAGAAGTTGTCTTTGCCACTTCAATTAACTCCTTCAAAAACAAACTTGACAACTGGTTACAAAAAAACAAATTATCATTACTGAAAAAAATCATTAAAGAGCTTTCAGCACTGTTTGTGATATAGACACATCAGCTATAGCTGCTTGTCTATAACAAATAAATAAATAAATAAATGTGCAGATATAACAGATCTTAGAGGATAGAGATGTCTGGCACTAAGTGTTCTTTGCCTGCCTTGTAACAGGTGTAATCTGGCTATATGATAATAATACAAAAACTGTTATTTGAGTATTGTATTGTATTGTATTGAGTATTGAGTATTGTATAGTATTGTATTGTGAATTATGGAGTTTTTGTATTTATGTGATTGTGCCTTCTAGATCCACTGTATGAAATTAAAATATTTCATTCACAGCTAATAATAAAAAAGGCTAGCTAATGAAAAATGTGATGGATAAATAGTCCAGTACGAGTTGAACATCATCAAGGTCTACATACCTTTTGATTACTTAATAGTAGAAGCTAGTTTTTGCTAAAGCTTAACTGCTAGTTTCTGTTAAATATATTTAGTAAACTGCATATATAAATGACTGTTGACTCATCACATGGGTTGTCATTATACAGATGTATGCTCTCAGAGCTCTCCAGTTGTTGTATTTTAATGTGATGAACAAAGATGTAGGATATTTAAGATCTATTCTATTGAGTATCAAATTGAATCAACTCACCATGCATAAAGACTACTGCATCTTTGACATAATCATCAATCTCCACAAATATGTCATTGATCTTCTTCTTGGCTCTCACAAAGATCTGCAGTGGGGAGTCCACATTGGACATGTTCACCCGGACCGTCCCATTGTTCAACATTGCAACATTATGAGGCCCGTCGCCAGCCATCATTGATATTGTACGATTAACATACGCAGCCATACGGGAATGAAAGATGTACGGATCGTTAGCCCAACCTTACGCCGGACAATGCCAATAATTATAATTTAAACGCACCACTTCTAAGGTTCAAACACAACATGCAGGACTCAACTGCAACAAAAAAAAAACAGCCATGAGAATGCATTGGAGTCAGTGATAGCAACATTTAAGATTCATACTCTATGTGTGCATTTCAACATACATTACTATAATGTTTAAACAACCAGTGAAGTATGGTGCCCACTTAATATAGTGTCATGGTCCGTTAGTGTTACATACAAAATGCAGAGCACAAGATAGACATAGGATTGTTAAACATGCCTTTACCATGAATATCATCATTCAGAATGTTTACTAAGTGTATAAACATTTGGATTTCTCACAATTTAATAGAAACATTATTGCTAAAATATCAGTGTAAAAACTAAGCATGAATGATGTACTAATATCACTAAATATAGACTAAGGTGTACTAAAATATGTTCAGTATGTTCAACAGTCAAATTGTGAATTTCATTACTAAATGGTTAATATTATACAATAATAACATATAACTTGTAAAATCATGGACAGTATGTTAATTTATGTATGACAACTGTTTAGATTTTAAGAATTTGTATGAAACAATCATAACGATAAACAACATGAAGTGATTTCATACACATTTCGAATGACAAATATTGTTCGATATATACAATTAAAAACTTCGATATGCTTATATTCAATTTTTTTTATGAAACTATAGTTATGAATTTGCTGTTTCACATACCCCAAATTATTCTTGATTTAATGAGATATAGCACAATAATAAACGTAAATGTTAAAATGCAATATTTAAGCTTGTCTACCGTGCTAATGTTTCGGTCTGTGAGCAAGTTAATTTCAACCGGCCTACATCTGCTTCTAAAATTGGTTTGCTCTGACCAGTGGAAGCTTTAAGGTTATGTTTTGACTTTTTTACAAAAGTTATGCGTAAAAAGAAATAACATTGAACGTCACTGTGAGATGAGAAAGAAGAGACAAAAAAGCAGAACACAAAAGAAGGAAGCTTAATTAGTTGAAGCTAACCACCTTGTCATCTCGTTGCATCATAGCCGTTAAAGCCATTAAACAGCATCCCTGCAGTCCGAGCAGCGTGAAAATATTTGTCCAGTTAAGAGTATTTATAAATAGATATCACTAAATAAAAAGTACATCAAGACGTAAAACAACTGACAGCCGCCTAATACTCAAATTTTATCTACACTGAATATCTTAAATGTATCTCTCTCCTTTGAAATTATTGATCATAATAAAAAAGACAAATCAATTCGCAGTACCTTACCTGTGGTTTAAAATAACATTGTAGATATTTTTCTACTGTTTTATTTTTATTTCGGCAAAAATACCTGTAAAAATTTTCATTCGGATTCTTTTTTCATATTTTCAATTTTCGATTACGACCTGATCATACGTTTGATATATCAGCAACAAAACCGTATTTCTCATTGGTCAATTGTAGGTAAAAAATATTTTCACCAATGAAACGACAGTGTTCATTTAACCGTTTCGTTATTGCTAGTACTTAATAAAAACCCAACACTAAAATGCAATTTTAGACTACATTATTATAGACTGCGGTTATTACATATATTCAATTGTTCCTCAAAGTGACTGATAAAATACTATTTTTGTAAAAAAATAATATCAATACATTAATGTTAAACTTACCGAATCGAAAAATCTTGATTTCTGAAGTCACTAGGGGCATATTTTATAAAATTGGATTTAAATGAGATTTTAAACTTCAAACTTTATAGATTACATTTTTAATTTTTACAATTTCATTATGTATCTACATTATTTTGTATAACCTGTAAGAATCAGCATGTGCTCTCCGATCTGTGCACTGGATTTATTATTCCTCCAAGTTCTCCGATTGGATTGTCAAAGCTGTCAGTGGTCAGCTCTCGTAAGTCGTAAATAAATGGCGGACGAATGGAATTAAAAGAACGCCGATTGTAGTAAATGAAAGTGTCAATTAATTTTATGAAGTAAATAACTTCTTAATTAATATTTTATTAGTTGTAATTCATAAAATAAAAAATATGTCTCGTTCAGTTCGTGCTGAAACACGAAACCGCGTAAAAGATGACATCAAAAGGGTAATGCAAGCTGTCGAAAAAGTTCGCCATTGGTAAGTAAGATATTTCGTTGCAAAATTGTTTTTATAGAATTTTTTTGAAAAGCAATTTAATTTTAGGGAGAAAAAATGGGTAACCATTGGTGAAACTACTATGAAAATATATAAATGGGTGCCGATTTCTACAAATGACCAGAAGAAGAAGCACGCGGCGAAACGCGAAAATAAGGAAAACGCTTTGACTCCTAAGAAAATGCACGATTCGTCAAATTCGAATTTTGGCATGGCCGAAGATTCCAATACATGTAAGTATATTATATATATCTAAGTTACGATATTGGTCATTTTCGTTAGATACGAAAGGCATCGAAGCACTTCTTTGGAGATTAATTTTCGGAATATTTATAATTACGATTTCGTATTGAGCGTTGTATTTTAATAGTACCTAAATGTAAAATAAACTAGGGAATTAATTTTTAAATGGTCAAAATTGTACGATATCTTAAAAAAAAAACAACATAACATTTCTATATATCGTAGTAATGTTAGCTGAACGTTAAGACATACAGAGTGTCAATAAAGAGAAAAATTCGAGGTCCTAATGCTCTTGCCTCCAAATAAATTGCTATAAAAAAGCTTAAGGACTTATAAACCTGGTGCTTAATTGCTTATCGACCACACTTTTGTTTTCTTTAATTATTTGGTGCTTACTAAAATATTTGGTATATAAGATAACATCTCGTCAACAAAATTGCATGAAATTTCAGGTTTTTCAACTGTAAGTGACTCCCAAGGACCCACTGACTTTACCTCCACACACATGAACTTCTCTGAAGACTCCAACTCTCAAAGCAGCGGCACCACAACACCAGCAAAACGATTAAAGACAGATTGAGGTGTATTTAGGGAATATGAACCCATGCTGTACTGGGATTATTTCCAATTTAAATGAACAATAAGAATATGTTTATGGACTAAAGTTGTGTAGTGCTTAAAGTTAATGATCATCACAAGATTTTTGATGGTTTACAATGGTATATGGCAAATTAACTGTCTTGTATATCTCTAGAATTATCTATATTTTAATTATTGAGCCAAACAACTTGGTGGGTTGTATTTAATTTATATTTCTAAAGTATTTTATTCTAGCTGTAGTAATATTGGTCTGTTAAATTGCTTGTTAAAATAACACATTTACTATAGGGCTCTGTTCACATGGAAACAACATTATGCTCTACTATTTATTAGTATTTTAACTGAGTACCACTTGAGGGTTGGAATTGATTAGATTATACTGGTGATTTCAAGTAATTTCTGTCAAACTTGATAATCATAATGAATATTCAGTGATAATAAACATGTTAGTGGTGACTTAATGATTAGTCTTTATTTAACATAAAAGCCAGCAGTAAATTGATATTATATGTATTGGATGTGAAGTACAGAAATAAACATATGTTTTTTTTATATGAAAGGTATTCTGTGTGAAAATGGTCTTATTGTGTCTATGATAATATATGTCAATAGTTTTTTATGTTAAGTTTGTATAGGAGTGTGAGATTTTATTTTTTATTTTTTAACAAAGCTCACATTGATTTTAGCCACTCATTGTGTTATTGGTAAATATTGTTTTTTCTTATGACACCACCAGAAGAGTTGCCATTGCTTTAATATAGCTCTGAACTATTCTTAAGCTCACTTGTGAATACTGTCAATTTTTTTGGTAATCTCAGATTGCGAATAAATTTTATCTCCAGTACTTCCAGATACCAGCTATCAAAAATTGTGCAATGAATAGCCTATGTCCTATGAAAATAACTAGTCTAAATATCTTACATTCAAATAATAATGTTCGATAGTGTTTGTAAAATTTCTGGACTGCTTATATTAGCATTATTTTATACTTGCTTTAAACCAATGAGCTTATAACTCTTAATAAAACTGTAACTCTTAATAAAAAAGTATGATTGTTTGTAAGGTCTCTAGTCGATTTATTTGTAAGTGTATATCACCTTTTCCTTAACTTTATATCCCAGAGCAGCTCAATTTAAAAAAGAAATGTTTATTTTAGGTCAGCTATAAATCATAATGTGAAATTTTAGTAAATGTTCATGGCAACATTGACAAGCTCTTGCCCTGTCATGTGGTGAGCTTGCTTATTGGACAAGATCAACATTAATGACTTAGTTTTAAGTCTATTTAAATTCTAATTTTGTTCAAATAATTTACGAATAATACAAATCTTTGACTAACATTTTTAAAATTGTCATGGCTTGATTTTAAAATATCCAATTCATTGTATTAGTATAAAATAAGTATTATCACACACAAATAGTTTTCTAACAATTGACCACATAAATGTTACTTGTTCTTTTGTAAATATGAATTTTGAATTTCATCATTTTTTTCATTTATACAAATTATTTATCTAATATAAATATGCAAAGGCTGTTAATCTGCACATGTCCAATTATGGCCTTAAGACTTTTCATTTTAAGAAGTGACAGTTGTTCAACAGTGTAGTGGTAAGATGTTTGAGCATTCAATATTCTAATATTTTACAATTTTGGTGACTGTCTCGTTGCCCGTGCTGGTGTAAGTGCGACTGCCGATCGGGAGTACCCGGGTTCGATTCTCAGGTCGAACACTACAAAAAAAATTCTAATTTAGAATTTCTAGTAGTGGTTCGGAGCCTGTATATGTGACTGACGCATGCCAATAGGCGCACCACCTGTTAATAGTAAGACGTAAACGTAACCAGTGAAATGTGGGACTGTTCTGCATTCCTCTGCCTACCTCTCTGGGGATAACAGGCGTGAAGTTACTTTTTTTTTGCAATTTTGGTTTATAACCACTAGCTCCCATTGTGAAAATTTTTACTTTTACTAAAATTCCATGCAGCAGAAGCATTTGTTAAATTTTTTGCTTATATGTACTATATTATAATATAATAACTAATATACAATAAGTATGGATATATGTTTGGATCGTTGAATCTGTTTAACTAGGACCAGGTGTCACACTAGTGCCAGGTGTGCCTTTCAATACTAATATTTCATAAAACCAGCTGAAAATAGGATTATTAATATATTTTTATACAAGTCAATATTTTTCTAACTTTGGAAACTCTTTGTGGAATGTTAGTATTGGTGTCTAAAGCAATTAATTTTTAACATAATTATCTATGATATAGTGCACAATGGAACTAATCAATTTGTATTATTCAAAATACATTACAATGTATAATGATTGTGATACAGTGAGCTGGAATCTATGCAGATTTCCAATCATAGTGTGCAATGACCTTACAAAATGCTTCTGTTTGATACATACACATTGGAACTGTATATCATGAACACTTCCATACTTACTGTATTTAAAACAAAAAAATATTTGAACCTTAATGTAGTGTTATCTCTGTATTTAGGAATGGTGTTGAAATTAAAAATGATTAGGTATTGTGTGTTTTATGTCTTACATGTTTTCTCTATGCTTTGAGATACTGTCCACAGACTAAAATCGATTAATACTTAGAGACAAATTATGATATGCAAGAATTTCTGTATCCACCCATTTGAGATTCTATAATTATCATACAATATCTTAGGACATCCTAAGATTCAACTTAAGACATAGACCTTGTATATATAAAATACAGATGTCTCAAATAGGGGACATTTGTTTTATTACTCATTCTTGATTTTCTCTTATAGTCTGTGGATATAATATTTATCCTATGGAAATATTTAATCCATGTCATCTGCAGGTCAAATGATTTACCAGATAATGCTGAAGGTGTCACAGCAACTTTACAAAGTGAAATGAGCTAAGGAAGCCCTTAAAGGCGACTGTTGTGTAGTACTTAGTGAAAACTATACCAGTTCATTGGATAGTTCTAAGTCTTGAAGCTACCTTAATATAACATAAGTATTCATTTCAATGTACAAACATGTGTTGTTGTGAAATTTAAAATGTTACGACTTTTTATTAGATTAGCCATTGTTGTACAAGTAATTTTGTATATAATAAATGATATAATGAATAAATATTTATAAGTAATGACTAACAATGGATTTTACTATCTCCTAAATGGATGTGCTGGTGTAAAATGTGATGATGTATCCTTTATAGCATTATAATTAATATAAAACAACTGACTGATCAATCAATTTACAGCCAAAACCGCTTGGCCACGAAACATGAAATTTGGCACGAAAGTGCCATATTTAACGTAAATGAATGAATATTTAAGAAACGAATTATGTAAATTGTGCATGATTTTTGTACAGTTGTACATGTAAATTGTTATTGTACATGTGAATTGTAATTGTACATTTGTTAAAATAGGGATTTAAAGACACTATATTTTAGTCGGTTTGAACGTTGTACGGTTAAATTTCCGCTGACGATTGATAAAAATATTGACGTTTTCATTGCTTTTCCTAAAGTCTATTACTAAATTAAAATGGTAAAAGGTCGTATACCATATAATAGATTGAGACTGTTTCCGAAAAATTGATCGAATTCTATATTGATAGTCTATATTTTATACTGTTAAATCAGCAGCGAGGCTACGTTTGCGTGGAATGCTCGTTTTCTTAGATTTTCGCTTGAATTACATACGGCCAGATTTAGAAAACTTGATAGAATAAACCTATAATGAAGTGAAACTTCTTTATAATCGTTGTGATTTCAAACCGGATGCAACAGAAAAATGACAGGTAAGAGACACAAATACATGATGGAGCCGGCCGAGAATGAGACAGAAATATACATACTATTTTATATTATCGGTCTCTCCTCTTTGTGCCATGCTTCGTAGCATCCCCACTCTCGTCTTCTAGGCATAGTAGCCTGTAATTGGTGAGCCAGAGCGAGAGAGCAAACGTCGGTGTGTATGTATATATCGCAAACTGTTTAATTCTTGCTACCCAACCTGCCTACTCCAAACCGGTGGACTGGCAAGAAGAAAGATCGCTGACGTCGCTTCAACTATCGATATACGCACGCAGCTATATCGCAATATCCAAACTGCTGAGCCGTCTCTTCGTGTCGCAACATCATCACCTCGTGCCAGATGGCAGTTCGCTGGTGAAGCAGATTACCCCACCTAACGTGGCCTCAATTACACTTAATAAAAGACCATGTTCATACCAAGAGGAGTGTTCGGCTGAATTCAGTTTAGTTCAGTTTAGTAGTATCATCTTAGTAGTTAGGATAGTAAGAATGTAGTTCCAGCATCGAACGAATTCTTACATATGTTAGTTAGATTTTAGGCATTAGAATGTAATTAGTCGATTCCTAATCTGACACCGATAGGAATTAGACTAGGCCTAATTATAAGTCCATATTGTAATTTTTATTAATTAAATTAATTGCAGTAAATTTGGTTTTTTTTGGAACCTCTGAGCGCAGTAAACGTAATTAGGGCAGATCTATGTCCAACAGTGGACTGAGATAGGCTAATGTTGTGGTGTTAGTTTAGTTAGTAGTTAGTAGTAGTAGTTAGTTAGTTTAGTTAGTGGTTAGGTGATATAAACCCATTAAAAATTAGTAAAGCTCATTCGAAGTGGTCTCCATTGGCTGAAATACAGTCCTTTAAACGTTGAGGCCAGTTATCAATAGTAGCACGCACTATTTCTATGGAAAAATTCTTCACTGCCAATCGTATGGATTGTTGACCATAAATCATAATCCAGTGGATGAAGATCAGGACTATATGACGGCCAGTCTTCAGCTGTGATGAAGTCCGGAACATTCGTATTTAACCAAGATTGGATGGATCTAGTTTTATGACCCGACAGCGAGTATTGCTGAAAGGACCATTCTTGGTTATTGCACATGGTGTTGTTAAGGGGCTTAATTACCTTCTCAAGAATGATATCTTGATACACTTATCCCGATGTTTTGATACCTATTTCATAAAAATATGGCTCGGTCACTCCTTCATAGCTAACAACCCACCAAACCATTATTGAAGTCAGATAATGGCCACGTTGTACTCTGTTGACTAATTAGGAAGCTTCTTTAGAGATTTCAGCATGAATCCGATCAATTGTAAAAATTTTCTTATCCTTATATAAAATTTTTGAAATGAAACTTCTTTAGAATCGTTGTGATTTCAGACCGGAGGCAACAGAAATACGACGACGATGTAAGAGACAGAAATATATCTACTATTTTATATTATCGGTTTCTCCTCTTTTTAGTGAGCCAGAGCGAGAGAGCAAATGTCGGTGTGTATGTATATT
>DWMG01002859.1:0-12617 GCA_018244855.1 Elbella merops
AGCAGCGTAGGACGTGCGAGAGGCCATGCTCTGCGATCCTCAACCAGCATGTCCAGGGTGGGGGTTATGAGCGAAAACATAATAAATGTGCAAATAAATTTTTGTCAGCAAATCTTATTTCATAATGTACATAAGCACTCAAAAGGCGGGTTTAAGCAGAAAATAGACAATTAAACTCGAGATGAAGTTGAGAAGTCATCTTTTTGCACAAAAACACAATTTACAACTTACACGAAAATTACGTAATTTTCATTTAAACTTTCGCTTGAGAGAACTTCGAGAGACGGATTTCTTAGTGAGCGTACACAGTTAGCTACTGAGGACGGGGATACTTGAATGTTTTCGGGAACTAGATTCATATAATGAAATTGTTACATATTCATTTCGTCTAGCAGAAAACTTTAACGTACTGGAATTGGTACAGTAATGAAACTTTTGTAAACAATTTTGTCGTACTATCAACGTAAAACGAATAGGGATTAAAAAAAAACTCGCTACGCGATGTAAGAAAGAAAAAAAAATACAAAAATGATATTGTCGGAAGTAGTGACTAAAGAGAAATATAAAAAAATTGGACGCTTTTGAATGAATCTTACTTTTGCGGAACATTATATTCGATTATTATATCAAGTGTTGCCTCCAATATACCACGGATAAAATTAAATCATTGAATATATAAATATATCATCATCATCAGCCTATCTTAGTCCACTACTGATCGGATGAGATCGGATGATATAAATATATAGATGAAAAAATAATCTAAATAATTGATGATCTCTATAACATTTTTGTGTATTATTCCCTTAAAAATTTAAAAAAGGAATTACCTTTAAAGCTACGTCTACTTTAGCTTGAATTTTGCCAAATTGTAACACAAACATTCTTACTAATTATTGTATGTTTTGAACAGTTTCATTAGCATTAAATCAATTATGCTTACAGTATACCGTGCTCGCTGAGACGTACAGTTTATGAACTACGCAAACGTTTAAGTTTCAAGAGTCTTCGAGAATTAAATATGATGCAATGAATAAAATTAAATACGGTTAGAGCGGATTACGTGGATTGTTCTCGAACAATGCAGTACTGGAGCTTAGCTTTTAAGCATAGTTGTGTTCGAGATGATATTAAACGGTTTCTTCCTAACTTTAGGCACGCTTCTGATTACACGTTGTTTTCCATCGGCATAGTGCATGCGATGATCTTCGTTTGTTCGTTTACAAGATAATATCTCGCTATACGACACATGCCTTTTCATATGAAAAAAGTCACTGCAGGAAGAGGACACATGACAATAATGAATTATATTATTGTGAACATGTGGTGTAGGAGTTCCAAGTGCGGTCTTAAAACTTAAAATGAGCCTCAGGTACTCGAGTGCACACAGCTATATAACAGACCAGGCCCTACGATGGGTTGATCGTATAGCGCAATCTACCTAGACACAGCTAAATGTTCTGGCCACCGACTGGCAGCAGCGTAGGCGGTGCGAGAAGCTGTGCTCTGCGATTTGCAAATCGTAAGCTCCCTGTCCCTACTTCTTTTCTTCTGGACATTTCATACTGTCTAATGTCCCTACGGTAGACTTACTCATATATTCTACAGTGAGTTGCAAAACAGTAGTGACGTTGATGAAAAAAATGTAACATAGTATGTAATGATGTCTAATGATCCCACAGTGAGGTAGAGTGGGTACAAAAAAAGTTAGATATTGGTAATGCATAGACAAAAAATACTATTCTGATGGACGACGTTATCACGAAATACAGTTTTTTTACAATATGAAATGATTTCACGTTAACATGAATAAGGCGACTAGCTACCAGGTTAAGATATATATCCGAAATAGAATACTACCAAAAAATATATATTTATCGAAGCATAATAACTTTAACAAGTTCCGAGAAAATGAACGAAAAGATTACGTGATATTTATTAAATACATACATAAGAAAATATATAATTCATGTACTAGGCATAACAACCCGCGCTCGTCAAGGTCCTATTATGAATGAGAAGGCAATTTGCTTATCATCGTGAAATTTCTCGTAATACGTGTTATTCGACATCCAATTTACAAATTGCCAAAACTGAGAAAATATCTTCGATTAGGTGTATTGAAGAGGATAATAAGAGAACAGATTACATCAAAATTAGACATGTAGGCATATACTTTCTATATGTCTACAAACGGTGAACCAAGAAACATTATATCACGCCTGTAATCCCCTAAAGGGTAGGCAGAGAAGTGTAGTAACTCCCCTCCCACGTTTTACCAATTACGTTTACGTCACACCATGGAATAAGGTGATAAGGCTAGGCCCAGGCACTGAGCCACTAGTAGAAATTTATACTAGAAAATCTAAAATTCCAATAGGCCCCGACCCTGGAATCAAACCCTGGAATTCACGATCAGCAGTAGTTCTTGTAACCACTCGACGAACAAGATCATCATCGTCATTGTAATCTTCATCATTAGTATGTCCTAGCTTCCGTAATGAGTGCTATCGCACTCTACCCTCGGCTTGCCTACCTTGATCAATACAATCAAATGTTCACAGTACTGATTTGTGGGCTTTTCAAAATAATTTTAAATGCATCGACACGATGATATCTGATATAACTATATCTAGCACTATTAGGAAACATATTTCTTTTCTTGTACTAACTGATTTAAAGAGTGGACGAATATACTTCACAGAATATTTCGGAAAGACTACGAATTCTGGTCATGCTTGAGAACTGATAAATCGGATGAAATTTGACGTCATTATTATCTAAAGCCTCCATAATCCGAATCCACATAAGCCTCCGAAGGCTCCAAGTTTCAATATTCTGGTAAATCCACCCCTTACCGGGCTATATCACACAGAAAAGGTAAACGATATGCTTTGAATAATTGAATAATTTTCACGTAAGATTGAGAAACAAAAACGGAATTTTATGTAATGCGAGAAAAGGATAGGCTTATTTCACCTAGAAAGTTTTATAACGTAGCTACTAGTAATGTTCCCCAAAGACATACAGACAAATAAAGAAATGATGACATTTATACATATGGTCACACTACCAGCGACACAAGAAATATTTTGTAACAAAAATTATTTCGAATAATAAGTAATTAATTTCTGTACATCATAAAATTCAATTTTAATTGATACCAATGATTAATTGATACCATTACAACCAACACATATTGTAACTAGAATTTGAAAAATCAAGACATTGGCAGTTCCGCTGAAACCAACGCTAATCTGTACGAGCACCGGCCCTAACTCGCTAACATTCTAGTCCCCCTTTTATCAAGGACGATTTTGGGTACGCTTTTTTTTATAATTGCCAATCTGCCTTCAGCTATGACTTTAAGTAACAGGGATGTCATGACGAAAATGATTTTTATGAACTCGATTAAGCTTTTTTTTCAGAAATTTGACCTAGCAAATGGAAAATGGACAGCTGTCACTTATGGATATTTGCTGTACTGAATCAGCGGCAAATGTGTTGCCGACTTTAAATCAATGCTCTTTTCTAGGTATTCTTGGTAAACCATATAATATACAGCGCTCAAGGACTAACTTAGATTCTGAGATTAGAAGTTCGTTACACACTTTGCTAGAGCAAGTTCTTGGGAAAAACACTACATAAATTTGATGGTGGAACACCGTCACGATTCCACGGTTCATATGGATTATAAACTTTGTACAAATTATGGATAATAAATAGAAAAAGCTTCAGGGTTAGGACATGGTATATTGTAGGATAAGCACGCTTCAAGTCACATCGTTTCTGGGATTATTTATCATTGATTAATATCTTGGTATTTTTACTTAATTTTTATGCTGTATGCTGGATGCGGCAAGCCGAGAACAGGGCGCGATGGCGCTCATTGGGGGAGGCCTATGTCCAGCAGTGGACTGAGATAAACTGATATAAGCTGAGATAAGCTGATATAAGCTATATAAAGCATGAGTATCTGTTAATATCATACCTGTTATGAAAATCACAGATAAATTAGGGAGTTAACTATCTAAGAAGGCCGGCCAAGGTTTAATCACTAATTAATGATTAATAAACTAGGTCACAAATGAACGCCTAAAAAGGGCAATGATAGAAATTTGATAAAATTAATATGGTTTCATGTTCACAACGTTACCTGAGTAGTATTGGGATCTAATAATAGGGGGTTGAGTGAATTTCGACAGACTGAACCCATAACAGTAGTGTCAATACACCTCGGAGTGATATGGTTAACCAAGAGCGTGGTCCGTTTGGGGCGGACTCGTATTTGTCCCGATAGGTACGGTGGTATAATCCTACTGTTTGCATATGCAGATACTCTTTGTGGAAGTGTGGATGCGGCATACTCCAATAAGTGAAGTGTTATGGGCTCAATTTGGCAAATGAGTGGGATTTGGAAATCTATATATGTCATCTTATGATGAAGGGAAAGCTGTAAAACAGAAAAAAACAAGGGCCAGAATCGATCGACCTTGCAACTTAGAAGTGGCACCGAATTGATTAAATCAAACCTTCTATATAACTAGTGCCAGAAGCTTAACCCTTATCAGTTCTATCACGGACTTTAGGGACCGAGCAAATTCAGCCGTTCAGCACGCCCGTCTGTCACTTGTAGGACACAAAACGAAAATTATATAGAGCGTACCGCGCTTTAACACCAGAGCTACACAGATACTTAAGCATAAATTTCACCGATAAATAAATTATTCATGGTTCATTCGTGATGATAGTATACGAAAGAAAATGGGAGAACAACTTGTTTATTCCCGGGCAACGGGAACAGCGGATGCGAAATTCGAAGACGTCAAAATTTTCATAAATAAATCATAATAATTCGCTTTAGTTGTGTAAATTCGGGGAATTTTTCATAAGCGGCGCTTTAATGGAAATTTCTCGAAGTCGACTCCCCCCCACTGCCGAGCTTATCTCTGCGGTAAACAAATTCTTTGAAAACTGTTTTTCTTGTCGTCCCGTTTTTAAGTCTTTTCTCAATTAACGCTAACGCTTTATCCTTTCATTATTTTATCTGGCGGCATAATTTTTGGCATTAACAGTCAGTCTGAATTAAGCCTTATGATTTCGAAGTTGGTCGCAAAAAATCGCTTCTCATGACTTCAATTTTTAATGAACTTTACACCCACAAAACGGCTAAATGATTCGAAATGACCGTTGTACAAGAATTGACACATATTGTGAACACAATGTTATGTTAAGCATTTCTAACACAAAATATATTCAAAGTGTATTTATATTTAATGTTTAATTAAAATACGTGGCTCACCATTTGTGGTCGCAACGGTACATAATTCGTATTCGATGTAATATACCGATAGATATAGATATATATGATCATCATTAATTTACATTTTCTAGTGGAAACTTCTGATAATGGCTCGAAGTTTGGATCTGCGCCTGGTGTACGGCAATAGGCTCACCACTTATTCCATGGTGGGACGTAAACGTAACTGGTGAAACGTGTGAGTGGTTACACTCCTCTGCCTAGCGCCTCGGGAATTACAGACGTGATGTTACGTTTTACATATTATGCTGGTATGTAATTATAAATACTCAAACTAATAATGTAGAACGAAATCTTATTTATGTCTACGTATAGGTATATGTAACATACAGACCCGATATCCCATGTTTTTACTTCAAAAGTAAAAAATTTAATGAACTTTAATTATTATATATTAGTACATTTAAAATTACTCAATTATTATTTATTAGTTTACCTGTATGCAAGTTAATTAACACATTAAATTCATAATCTTTTCACATAGTAAATTAATGCAAATTAGGTAATCAGATTAAATTGTATTCGTGACGTTAATGTACTAAATCATTTAATTATTATATAATCCTACCTATTACATAAACTACCTAACAATAAAGTGACCTCAGTGGTTGTCTAATGGTGCAAATTTCAACATTCCACACCGAAGTCTGGAGTTCAAATCCTGGCACAAACATTTCAATGTTATGTGTACCTTTAGTATACGATGAATAATAATATTGTAACCAAACATATGAAACGTTTTCTATTTCTTCGTAATATTCTTCAAGAGTGAGACTTCTGAGTGGACAGTTCTTTCCATTTTAGAATAACCTGAAGACTTAACAAGTGACTAGAATAACCATAATAATACATTTTATTAATACAACAGTCTCGTATTCCAATTCGAACGACTCTCATATCTCATTGGACATTTATTTATTACTAATTTACTATTCATTGTTAAAAGGCAGACGTATGTATAACGCTTTTGGAAATACCACAATAAATTAAAAAAAAAGGTGGAAATGAAAAATGTTTTTTTATTTTGCAGGTTGCTGGCCTATGTTAAATATGCTGCCTACAATACTACACTTCACTGGTAAACGCTGTCCTTCAGAAACAGATAAAGATAAAGAGAAATAGGTAGGGCAGTAGAGTTTCAATTAAACTTAACACTAAATTCTACTGTGGTCTATTTGTTGATTGTAACGCAAAAAAAAATCGAATCCCAAATTCGTATGCCTATGTTTTAAGTCAAATCTAAAGGCGTCCATTTCTACCCTAAATATTTCACTGCGCGAACATCGAGGGACGGTATGCTGAATATGGAGTGCTAATGAAATAACTTGGTTTAATCATTGGACCATTGTCCTCTTTTGGGCGGCGGCAGGGGCGGTGGTGTTTTGGGCCCTACCGCGAGCCCTTTAATTCGATTACAATTATCATGAATCGATTTTTTTATTTAAATATACCTTCTATAGATACTTGCGTGAAATTAGCTTATTAGGTATGATCCCTTTGAACTAAGCCCAGATATTACTCATAATGAAACCATAATTTTAACATAATAATTGCTTAACATGGCAATTACTTGCAAATATTAATGTGGGACTGTGTATATGCGACTATAAATAGTGTTCCACGAAAATAACAATGCATTTTAGGCTACCATTATTCCATCCTATTACTAAGTAGGGAAACTTTAAATTTCCATGGGTTCCAAAGACCCATTTTAACCTACATAGATGATTTTGATCATTTTTTAATACTTAGTTTTAAATCGTCCAGGTACTCGTACAAAAATTAACTCAAAAACCAAACCAACCAGTGAACCTACTTTTCAAATCACAAATCCTTGTCGTTTATCAAAAATCTGAATAAACGATTTCTAACTCCATTACCGTACATTTGGCGGCGACTTTTTACGCGAACAAATCGAGTACCAATAGTAGCGACAGTCTATATATGGACGGTTCTGATGATCGGTTTATTTGAGAGTGTCGGCTGAATTAAACTTTTTCAATCATCTCGACCGCTCGTCTCTTAGACACTTCAATGAGGACGACGTTCCACTGAAAGCGATAAGCGAGCAGCGAGCGAGTTCACTCAAAAACCAATAAATTTAATCAGCACCTTAATATAAATATTCAAAAAGGACATGAATGATGAATATAAATAAACACTTCAGCCTAAGCCGGTATGGATATTTTGTCGCTACTCGTATGTGAGCGTGTGTGAATGTGTAAGTATGAGTATATGTGGGCACGAGCGTGTGTGTGTGTGAGAGCTATTCCGACTCTGCCATTCACTCTTGCCTTATAAATCTGTTTTATTATTATCCTTTTACTCATTCTTTCTTCACGCCCAAACTACCTAATAATCACTATCTTGATCAAGTTTCGGTGCTACTGCATACAAATCAATTGTCTTTAAATTTAAATTCAAATTGAAATATTCTTTTTTGTTGACTATAGGTAAATACAGGGATGTCAAAGTTGAATAGTGTTCGCTGCCCTACCTTATACAGGCGTACAAATATTATTAGGACTCTATAATTTTATAATATCTTATACCGATTACGATAGTATGTCATAGCTTGCAGTATGACAGTATGCCGTCGGACAGGTCGGTTAAGTAGAAAATTCATTCATTTTAAGGATTCTTCATAAGACGGCTTTCTTTTAAATTCCATCACTGAATTTATTCATCCACTTGAATATTTAATATTCGTTTTATATGATAGCTTTATGGAAGGACTTTTGATATCGCGAACAACGAGAGTCGTTTCGTATTTTAAAATTTTAAATATTCAATTCCACTTTATTAACTTTTTCGAAAAATCTGTAACTTCAAGAATTGATTGTGATAATATTATAATATTAAAAACATTAAAAATGTACTAAACTTATTACTCAGTCACTACCGTACTCCCTGTAGAACTATTTTAATACAGAAATATATTAAGCGAAGGAATGATATATATGTATATATGATAATAATTTTCTTAGTACATAGATATGGATATTTACCTGAACAAGGCAAAATTACGCAAATACAATTCACCGGAAATAAACCAACATGTATTCTCAAGGTACACTATTATCCCGTGCATTGAAAGAACATGTTACGGAGGGGGTGGAAACGACCCGTCACAAGCAAGAACGGGTTAACTCTTGAATTGGACAGTTTATCCACTTCGTAGATTACAATCTAATGTAACTGAATGGAGTCCTTTGTTATGAACAGATTTTAAAACATTAAATGAAAATTATTTACTAATAAAAACATTATTTCCTACAAATAAAATTTGACACGTAAAACACCTCTATTAATCTGTAATTATTTCAGCGAGATATAAATAAATAACCAAACAAAACATATTTATTTGTGTTCTCTTCCTACCCTGTAAGGGACTTGTCGTGAAGATATGTAGGTACAAAATTAATTTATGTATTAAAATACATAAATTAATTTTGCACACTAAACACGTTGTAACAGCAGTAATATACTACCTCAACATAGAGTATACAGAACAAGACTGGTCTGGGCGACCAGTGGATTCGTTGAAAACAAGTTGTTGTAAATTCTATTTAACTTAATTGTATAAGATATGTATGTATATTATTGTTATATATATGTGTATCGTTATATATGTGTATTGTTTACTTACATTATCATTCATAAAAATGTACAATTCCGTTTTATCGTTAATTAGAATATAAGCTTCCTATGACCATATAAAGGTTTTACAAGTGTATGGGAAATTTAGGTATCATAAAGTCATACGATATATGATTTTAGCGACACTCTATGCTAGTATAAATCCATTGTAACCAAGAACAATACAAGCGTGGTCCGAACGGCGCGTCGTGTGCAGGGACAGGTTAACCCTTAGATTATGAAGCAATTTGCAGGTTCTTAGGGTACAAAGGTGTGCACTGTACCTAGAAATTTGATATTTTAGGTGCATTTGAGTACAGATATAGAGAAAATTACATGAAATCAAATGTACATTTAAAGTAAATGTACTTACAAGTAATTTTAATATAAAGTATTCTACATTAGAACATTGTTTGTTTTATTTTGCTTTAAGAGTGAGATAGACAGGTAAATGAGATATAAAGACATCCCATATATATAAATTTTCAGAATTTGCAACGACACTATAAATCCATATCAGATAGTATATACGCACTGTTTGAGAAATACATATGCACACAATGTTACTAAGCGCAGAAATTGGATTAGAATTGTACACAGAGTAGCTTAAAAACAGTAAGTTTGCTAGCACGGGTTACAACAGTGAAATACCCAATTGGAAGAGTCGGGGTTTACTTCGCGATACTGCAGATTGATAAAGAAAACGGTAAGTTACGAAGGTTTTTAAATATCGGTTTTTTATAACGGAATTTGTATTTAAAATGTCGCTATTTCTGTATCATAGTGGTTTTGATAGTGGATTTAAATGGTTATAACAAGTAATCCGTCCGAAGGAAATGCTCAGATGAAATGTACAGTTGCATTCCATTTCGAGCCATCGACGTTTCGACAAGAGCTGATGTAACGCGAGTGGTTTCGTCGATGATTAAACATCAGTAACAGCATACACTCCGGCTCTATTTCATTCATGCGTTCACGACCGACTCAATATTCATTCATCCGTTCTAAACGCATCAGAGGTGGACATGATTAACCCTTCTCGTAACATGATCTCATCGCGTTGCCGACATCAACATTTCCGAGACGTCCCATAACGTCTTCCAATCATAAATAATTCAGTTAACCCTCAAATGCACGCATCAATATTCCATTACGGGGCTGAATATGCATTCGCAGATTGGTATGTAATTCTGGGCTTAACCTGTCGCTGCGTACGTGAAGTCATTCCTCTGTGGCCAACGTACATATGCATAGTGGTAAATACGCACCTACGTACGTTCTCAGTAGGTACATACATATGTTATGCGATTGCTGCGTCTGACTGATCTCATAACGCTTTATTACTTGGAAAGTAAGTTTTTACTATATAAAATTATCTATGTATTATATTTCAGTTGCAATATCGGTTGTGTGTAGCAGTGGTAGCGTGGTAGTTCGATATTCAGCCTTTCATTTCCATAAATACCTTTAAACAATTTCGCATCTTTGAAAGTTACTGTATTTTTCGCAAATTTGACCAATGATCACCTTATATGACGTAAACATTAGCAAAGCAATATTCAATGAAATACAGCACGGTCAACAGTTAAGCGGAGACGTCTCCTCTGATACAATTATTACAAGACAATAGCTAGTTGTACATTTGCAGCCTATCGAAGCTCAATCACCACTCAAAATTAAAAGAACAATCGTAACCATAAGTATACTAGAACTTATGGTTGCGATTGTTATCATGAGTAGGTATATCGTAACCGTACATGGTAACCATACGGTTACAATTGTTATCGCAAGCAAAGCGTCAACATGAGTATTCTAATACATCAGTAGCTATGGATACGATTGTTACCTCTCCAACAACAACGTCAGAAAATTATTAAAACAAAGTACGGACACACCGTGACGTCACAGCCCCAAACCCCGCGGTGGTTCTAAATGTAAATATAGTATTTAATGTTAGCAACATAACAATGCAATCAAAATTTGTCGCTTTGCGGTGTACGTTGAATTATCGATGATTGTTTTCAAAACCGACGCGAGCTTTCGTGGCGCAGTTTTAAATGCGGATCCAATTAGATTAACATTAGAACGATTACCGTTGCGGTGAGGCGCAGTCGGTTCGGCTGTGTTCAAACAAACGAACCAGTGTGACGGTCATACTCAAAATAATAGAGAATCGAATTAAGTATCCTGACACGTGTCACATGATTAACCAACTGTGTGTTATATAATTATGTCAAAATATAAATCACCATGTAATAAAATATAATGATTTGAAATTGTCGTACAATTATAGTAAAAGAAGAAACGACCTACATACTATGCTTTCAGATAATTAAGTATGACGTAAAAACAAAATGAAATATCAAACAACACCCCTCTCACGAGGGTAGGCGATAATAATCACTCGATGTATAGGAGGATTAAATGAAACCTTTTATTGCATATTACTTGTATAGTAATAAAAATCGTCGATCCAATCCAATTTGAAATCAACGCATAACAAGGCATTTACACCGCGGGCCCACAAAAATGATAAACGACCATTAAATTTATTATTTCGTTACATAGGTATTATCTTTAATCGCAATAAATTATGGCCAATAAGAGAACGGCCAGTAAAAACGAAAATTGGAATTAAATACGGCTATTTCTGTTAATCCTATCCTACCAATATTATAATTGTGAAAGTTTGTGAGTATTGTTTGTTACTCTTTCACGAAAAATATACTGGACGGATTTGAATAAAACTTTACAGTTATATAGATTATACATCGGAATAACATATATACCATAATTTGTAATGATTTTATGTAATTTTGGTTGCAATAGAATACATGTCAATTAATTCGGTAAAAATCTGGCCTCTGAGAGTTATCTTGGCGTCCGCTGCCTAAACGATTGGAGTTACACAATGATGATGTACCGTAGGATTATTTGTCTTGAATAGTCATAGATAAAAGTCCGCGACAGCGACACCTTTTATGTGGAAGCCACTATGACCAAAATTGTGAACCATAAATTAAATTAGATACTATTTTACAATGCACATTTTAGTATATTTATCAAATTCTTAGCAAAATCCATACATTTGTCGCTTTAAGTATTTCATAATATAGATAAACTTTGTCTTTTACACTAAGTAACTTGGCCGAATAGTTTAAAAGGTATCACGATATGATTGACTTTATTTTGTATTACTATTAAGTAAATATTTATTTAAAATGATCTGTCCCGAAACTTAATGCGGCAGACCAAATTCCACGCGGGCGAAGCCGCGGGCAAAAGCTAGTATTGTTATAACGCGCTGAAGGGGTTGGTTTTCAATATAGACCTTTAGCATTTAAAGAATTCCTATCACCAAACCTGTGTCATTTATTAATATGAAACCTGCTGTCATACCTGTAACCAAAGAAAAATAATAAAATTAGAAAATGACGGAATTAAATCATATTTTATATACAAATGTTGCTGTACTCGTGTATGCCTGTATAATGAAAATGCCTGTTTATGCCTGTATAATAAATAAAAAATTTACCGTTTAATAAAAAAATACCGTAAAAAATTTAATAGCAGTTCGTATAAATAAATTAAAATTTTTGGTCAACAAAAAAACATGTCTATTAAAAAATTCTTCTCGAGCGCTTTTACTCTCAAAGAT
>DWMG01002860.1:0-12616 GCA_018244855.1 Elbella merops
TTAAAACAATTAGGTATATGCTTGACTCCCTAAAGTATTTTAAACATTAATTTAAGTTAAGCAACTTGTGACGCGGTTTACCTTCGTTTGGACAGCTCCAACAGATAATTTTTGATGATGGTTTTAGAACTTTAGTTAACAGGTCAAATAAGTCAGTACTGACTATAACTGTACTTACATTCTTAAAAGCATTTCTGCGGTCTTAGTCTGTTGTAAGTTCTTGTAGTTATCACTGACGCTGAAGTATCGACAGTGTTAGGGTAGTCTAACAATTCGCGATCATTGCAAAACTATTCGTATTTGAGGAGAGATAGAATGTTTCGGCGATTGCTTAAAGTTCAGTAATGACACAAAGTAAGTTTCAGCCAATCGAGTATAATTAGCTTAATAAATAGACAATTTAATATTAAATATCAGTCGATTTAACAATAAAGGAATAAATTATAAGACAATTTGCATACCTCAAAGTTTTCTAGAAAGTTCTCTAAGGCCGTTCTTGAGCAGTATGGTATACAATAGCCTAAGCCCTGGTCACTTAGAGCGGAGACCCATGGTGAGCAGGTGGACTATGAGGAATTGATAAATGTGATTTTAGATGCGACTGATTTTGAAGATTTCAATTTCGAAATATAATCTTATACTGTCTTCAGAAATATTAGAAGTATGTATGTGAGGTCTCATGAAAAAAATTGGCAGTTTCATTATGTCATCCAAGAGACATTTACAGAGTAATTAAACAGCAGATCTGCTAGACAGTCGTTTTGAGACTTTAATTGCATAGCAGGGAGCAAATTGTTTGCTGCTGACGTGTGCGGCAACTTCCTCTCGCAGACTTTGCATACAAACGCGTGCTGTTAGCATATTATCTGAATATAGGTGCTAATACACATTGGCACGTAGGTAGAATAATTTAGGAGGAATTTCTATAACGGCTGGAGGTGCCAACGCAAATGGCGAGCGTGCTAGACTATGTAGGTTTAAGCCTTCTTTTGAAAGAAGACTATAAGTTTTAGTATATGCAAATATTTATAATGATAACCTTTTAATTAGATGTATGATAATTTTTATAGCTAACGGATGTGGTGGTATTAGCGAAATAATTTTAATTAATCTCTCTTACTTAAAGGGTAATAAAGAAGGGATATTATAATATGTATGTAGTATACCTATTTAAATAATGGTCTCAGACAGAAATTATACACTTCACATCAAGAGGCGTACCTCCCAGTTTACGGAATTCATAGCAAATAAATTGCAATCGTTATAAAATAAACCGCAGAGTAATGTTTAGGAGCCTCTCTTATATCTTTTTATTACGCTGAACAGTAATTGTATCCATTAGGCTGAAGACATGCGGGAAGACATATCTGTATGCTAAGTCTGTCTGCCAGAGCACGACGACTTACAAAGTAGTAGTTTAAACGTGCAAGCTACCAATGTATTCATGCGTTTTATATACTTCACTAAACATAATTGCTTTTAATAATTTCTTTATTAAGAATAATAAGGCTGTAAGGCGATAATAGCATTTTCATTAACTCATACAATACACATGTTTTCTCCTATGTATACACATTTAATCTTATATGCATATTTATTACCGCGAATGAAGATTATTAGATATTATTATTATTATTTATTTGTACGTTGTACATAACTGAACACCTTTATTAATTAGGGCTGATTGTCAACCATTAACCGTTCTCATTCTCAGATGAGACTAGTGTCCAACAGTGGTACGATAAAAGATATAACAATGAAGACAACCTTCATAATAATCATTAAATTCGCCTCTCTGGTTGATTACCATTCGACATTTTTAATTTATTTATTATCTTATATTAAGTACTAACACTATTTGAAAGGCATGGTAGGTTTAGGTATTTTACACATATTGTCACGCTCGTTTCCCATCAGGTTAGGCGTAGATGAAGGATCTCCACCTGCTACGGTCCTGACAGACATCTTTCGTGGCTTTTGTGTTCATTAAAGTCTTCATATGTATGTAGATAGGTTTAAGAAACTTTTGACCACGGCGTGTTACAGTCAAGTGTACGGTCGTCACCTTGGAGAATAAAAAGGAGGGAAGAGTCCATATTTTCCATAATTCAAGCCCCAATAACACTTAAGCGCCCTCTACACACAACCAAGTATTACCCAATATAAACTTGTCCATATATAGTTGAAATCTTTAGAACCAGGGCAGTTTCACTTCTGTCCATATCACACACTATAGTTTTAGTGTTTTTTTCAGTATTTCTTGTCTATTTGTCAATTGTTTGTTTATTGCATTAAAATGTTTAAGAATGTAAGGTAGCGTTTACTTATGAAAGACATGTAAGGTTCAGTATTATTATGATACCGCCTTTGTCTTCTTCCTGCATGTTCACTACAGATTAAAGTCTCTATGATGGTCATATCAGGTGTAGAGATTGAGTCATGACGGCATGATACATAGTAGAAAGGGTCATTGTTGACATAAGATCTGGAACAGTATGTAACTGTGGAGAGTAATGTGATTGTAGAGTCCACTTTTGTCATTGTCCCAATGTAGGTCGAATCGATTGGACCCTTCGGTTGTACCTTGGGAGAGCAATGCAATATCATTTCAATAGTTCACCAAACCCGATTACGCAGAAGGACCCCGCGTCTGAATATTATCCAATATAAACTTCTAGTTTTATAGCACCGCCCCAATCTGTCCCGTATTGATATTGTCTACCTTTACCTTTTGGGGACGACTTTATTTGCAATGGATCTTATTACTTGGAGTTTTGGCATTTCAGTTGGGTTCGACCCTGGATGATGCGCAGTCAAAAGTCTCCGAATTCTAATTGAAATATACCATTTATGCACAGTGAGGGTATTCCGAAATATATATTTCATATTCGGTTATTATTATGTCATAACGCCAGATCTCTTCTGAGGTAGGTAGAGTGCACCGAATGCCAATCTCGATCTATAGAAATCTGACGTGATTTTTCAGTTTTATTAATCATTATCTTCTTACACGCTATACAATAATAACATTTAATATATAGTACAGATTTCAAATATACAGTAATTTTCCTAATAACTTGAAGGTCAATTGCAGAGAACCGATGGGCAATATTTTTTAATAGTTCGTATAATATAACAAATAATATCGACAACAAAAAACTATTCTCCACGAAAAATGTAGCATTCTTTTGGATAACTTTATGAACTAAGCCGACGTAGTGAACAGATGACACATCATTTATTGCCGGAGTGGCCTACGTGACGTCACGTCCGCTGGCCAGCACAGAACTTGCTATACATGGGTAACTAGGAACAAAGGCTAGCTAAATAATATAAGTATAGAACATTTTGTGCGTGTACGAAACTTTCCTTACCGTTCCTTTCGCATATCAGGAATGATGTTGGAATGCTGTATACTTTAACATTGTGTTATTCGCGTCAAGACTTACGGGTGCAAAGTTACAAGCAAATACGACCCACTGAATAGAAGTTTCGATATAAATACTTTTATACGTTAATGTTTACCCCGAGACACTTTATAAAATCCATTTTCTCCAGCTCATCTATGTCATTTTAAAAATAAATAGTTCAGTAATATTCAGTGTTTCATCTTTTAACACGAGCCGTTTGTTTAGGGATTAGAAAATCTAGTCAGAAAATGATATTTTATATATGTATATTGGTAATGACTCGACGATAATAACACACATTTCCTTAAAACGACTACTAAAATTAGCTTTTCTGTATAATATTTTTTCAGTTTTAACATCATGTAACAAGGCTCGTATAATGTTAACGCTTCAAGTGGCAATAACTATTAATGTTTAGCATCGAACATTAACAAAGCATGTGTGCTCTGGCTTGAAACCACAATTACGCGCGGTGACGTCACAACGAGATGGATACCTTCGATTTGTGGTCGTGTTAACACAACCGTATCATTGTAACTTTATGGTCTACGAACAGAATTGACATGAGCATCGAAAATAGACGGTCTGAGTTAACTGCTAGAGTTAAGGGTCAACATTATATAAACTGCCCGCGTAGTGACAAATATTAACTAAACTAATATTCCAGCAAACAATTAATATTCTTGATCTTATAAACATTTAATAATAATTTGTCTAATTCATGTTAATAGTTATATTCCTGCTGTCATATAACAAATCTATAAAAAAAAACTAAAACTTTATTAGAATCTAATATTATCTTAATTCACAGAAACAATCTTATTCATACAGCCCTCTGTCAGTTTGGTTGCAATGTTCATATGTAGGTGTCGGCGGCTACCTTAGACTACTATTTCTTTAGTAAGTAACAAATTATTTCAACTAAAATAAAACTCACTTTAAATGAAAAAAAGAAGGTACACAGACGATATGTAATATGACGAGTATGATATAAACGGTGCCAGACGAGCTACTTCATTTGAAATTCTCGGTATAAAGACATTACGCTCCTAATAAACGTTTCGCAGCGCGAGGTGGGCCGGGACGTTGAGGTGATATAATTGAAACGGGAATTCATAATTTTATATCTAAGTTCTTTATGCATTTTAATTTGCATAAATATGACTTTACTGCATAATAAACTTTAATTTTTTGTTTTTTTTTTCAAGCGATATAAACGCAAAAGGTAGGATTCTGTATTAATATGAAATTCCGGTTATAAAAAGACGTGGTTTTCAAATGTCGCTTTTATATGAATTTTTAACTCAATCCTTAATTATAAATTACTATTAGTAATATTGAAATATCACTAGTAACAGTGAATGAATACGTTGTGTGGAAACCTGCACATCTTATAGTTGTTGATAACCTTGACCACCGGTTTATGCCCAAACCTTTCTTATCCTGGAGATCAGGTGCAGCAGTGCAACAATAAAAAAAGTTAATGATGAAGAGTGCATTTCTAGATCATTATATAGCTACTGTTTTAGGTGAGAAAACTATGAAGTGATTTAGTAGGTGAGAATTCTATTTATACCTAATATTACACATAATTCGGAATACGAATATATATACTTTTAAAATGGCTATTGTTAATGCATAAATATACAAGTATAATTAATTATTTACGGTGATATTAACTATGTCCAAGTATTAAAAAAATCAGGTCTGTAAGAATAGATCAATCGGTGCTCTCAGCTTTAGCGGCAACTAAAAACATAAAAATCGATGTGAATCAAATAAGTAACGTTTATTAATAAACGTGTAACAGCCGTGGCGCCAATAAAAATCGTTTTGGATCCGCTGAAGCCCGTCAAACCCGGTTAGTTCGGCCCAAGAGAGTGACAAGCGGGGCTGCGGGTTTTAATCAGGGGCCGGTTCGGTTTCGACAGCGTAAGGGATTGCTTTTGCCACTTGACCGTGATGGCTGTAGAAGTGGCTGACTGGTATCGGGATTACCCAGTATTCAAATAATACTGAACTTCTATTTGATATTAATACAGTTAGTAGTTTAATGTATTCTAGGAATGGTCTGAGATGAGTTGATGGGTCTGAAGGCAGATGTAGTTCTGACTTTCGGTTCAGAGCTTTCTTTCTGGTCTTTTGTTTAATAGGGAAAGGGAAAAAGAAATAATTCACTTTACATTTGTATTGTATTTTTACATAGCCGTAAGGTTATGTAAAATTCTAGTTAACATTAGTAGCACGACTAGTGGCATCAGTATAGCTATTCTAGATTTAGGTTACGTAAAAGGTTCTGAAAGCTGACTTTCATCTGGCTGGCTTATACCTGACTATAGAGGGCCTTTCCGAAATTTTTCATTTTCATTTCCCTACACTTTAGCATAGTTCTTAAACGATATCTACGTTTTGAATTTCTTCGACATAGCCCTATAGACTTCAAGTGAAAGGGCTGTGATATACGAACAAATGGATAGGAAAAGTTATAAGGGTTAAATTATTGCGCTTACGCTACGGAACCCAACAAAGAAACAAACTAATGAAGTCTTTCCAATCATACATAAGTTAGTATTAATAGCACATATGATAATGCAAATAACAACCAATTTCGATTTATGTTTGTAGTTGTTTCGTTGTGTTTTCAGGAAAACTTGTCCAGGGCAACAACAAAGAAAACAAACAAAGGAATCACGCATATCCGCAGAATATAAACCTTTACTGTTATACGAAAAAGGTATAAAATAACAAAAAGACTTGCTAGAACTCCCACGTACCTAGCTTAACTGGAATAGTGAAACGATATCTGACAAGGCCAGAAGGGTTTACATTAATCAGATGCCAGGCCGGTAACGACGGCGTAAGCGATTGCGCCTCGCACATGACCAGCTCTCAGATCCAATGATATCGCAAAGTATTATAAAACGCTTCAGCTTAAAATAGCCATGTATAGATTAATAAGTATGTACTTAACATATGTATAGAGTAGGGGAGAGAGGTTTGCTGATCTATCCTACAAGTGGAAGTAGGAAAATTCAGTTAACATGGAAAACAGTGAAGGAAAACGTTGTGAGCAAGCATATCTTAAGGTTTATAAATAAAAATTCTAGGTGTGTCAGTTTTGCCAACCCGCACTTGACCAGCGTGGCTTTGGCCTTAACTCGCTCGTGCTAATAGGTGACTTGTGTTCCAACAGGGGAATGATTTAAAGGTCAAAAAATAGATTATGAAATGATAATAATTAAATTTAACACAGTTGAATGAAAATATTAGCGTTTTTTCTTAACATGAAATCAATGGATTGTTACTATCCTAAAGAGTATCTTTTTGTGTAAAATATTTTAACAATTAATACAAATAGCTATATTGCGTCCAGTATTTACAATAATATCTTAAAGTACATTTGTAAACTGGTGAAACTTGCAGAAGTTTCTAGAATATTCAGCATTACCGCATTTAATTAATGATATACTCGAACAAAAATACCAGTTTAAGACATCATTTATAGACCATTTGTTGTATTTTCATAATGAAATAATTTGAAGAAAAGAAAACAAGATATAATTAATTGCAATCCTTAAATCAGACGAGTGAAAAAGTGATTTGCGAGGAACGTTAACAAGATTTTTACTCGTACAGTCGAAGAGAAATGTATTAAGTTTGCAATTCTCTACTCAATCGCTACTTTTTGCATTTAATTCGTACAGATTTCCATGATTGTTCATTGAAAGCTTGTCTCAATAGTGTGGTCAAATTTCAATGATGTTACACTGAAATTTGACCACATGACCACATTCGTGCATTATACATGTATACCTAATCATATAAATACCTAAAATGACATGTAATATATTTTAAACACCATTTCCATACAATTATTATTCGACCACGATACTAATGGGAAAATTTTACTTTTTATAATGAATTAATGTAAGCATCTGCTCTAAAACACCCACTAAAGTTATTTCCATATTTTATTACCAGAAACCACAGATGCGTCGTAATTAACGATCGTCGAGTACTTTGCTTGTAATTAAATTTTTCTACTTCAATAAACTTCACCCCATATGTTATTGTCGGGGCGCGATATTAGCGCAACCTTGTGCCACGTCGGCTGCAAAATATGAATTGACAAAGGCGAACATTCATGCTGGAACGGATTTTATTCATTTATTTATTTTTTACTTTTGTTAACAAGCGAACGGGTCTACTTCCAAAGAACATTGTCCAAATATATAAATTATACGCCTGGAATGAGTGCGCCGTGCTAGAGTTAAGAGGGTTAAGAATTGAATTTAAACATAATTATAAAATAATAAAACAGATGTTATAGTTATATACATTTCCAATCCTTTGTAAACTTTTAAAGGATAACGCAATGCAACACAGATAAGTAATATCTTTTTATTATTATTATATCATCACGCCAGATCGATTACGGGGTAAGCAGAACGCACCGAATGCCAAATATCTATCTTTATTATATTCTTATCTAGACCTGGCGTGATTCTTCTACATGTATTCTCATCATGACACGCACACAATACACACAAGATATGTACTACAAATTAAGAACAGGGCTGAACATCATAATTCAAGTATACACAGACTTTCATATATACCTAACATACATAAACATATATATCGAAATGCGCGCACCCTATATATGAATATTTATAATTTAGTAACGGGGTATTAATGCGAGAAAAACCTGGCATCCCCCCGCCCTTGAAAACAGAATCTCCTGTATTTGTTAAAGAGACCCGGACATGAATTATTCAATACGCGTTTGTTCTGTGTTGCCAGTTTTTCAGGAGTATAACGGTGATTGAGTTGCTCGTGTGTTGCCATGCTATCATGTTGTATTGTTACATTACATAACGAGGCTATTGCTAATGCTCCTACATAGGTATGTACATATATCTTATAACAAAATGTATGTTACAATATCGCCACATCAATAAGTTTTGCTGATATAAGTCAACATTTTTATTAGAATAAAATTGAAGTTACGGAAACCGTATTTGTCATTGTTCATTATGATTTTGAATTCAGGTTGATTTCTTGAAATATTTGTAAATATCTCAATATTCAAAATACCGTAACTAAAGTAAATATTCACCGTCTTAAATATAAACCCCCTTTTGGGGAAGGCTATATCCAGCAGTGGACTAAGATAGGCTGATGATGATGATGATGAAAGTAAAAATTCAACATATAGGTTTTTGTTGTTTCTGTGGGTCATAATATTTAAGGAATCGAAGATTCTTCTTTTTTTATAAATCTCTAATGAAATTAATGTGCCGAAATTCGGGACTTCACCCTTGAAAATTAAAACTGTATGTAGAATTCTGTTGCGCGTCTCTCGTATGAATAATTCAGGGCGATGTACGCCACGATTTAGTGTTCAGTGTTGCCATATTATTTTTTCAGACAACCAACAATAATGGAATAAACTATCTTTAACGCGTCTGGCGATTGCTTCAGCTTTGTAGAATGTTTAATCTATTAAAGAATAAAACATGTTAACGTGGCACTTCAGTAGCTAGAATGAAATGTTTATTTGCTGATATTTTGCACTATTACAAAGCTCCCTCCCCACCCCTCTCGTTTATATATGTATATCTGAAACTGAATAGCTGTTACGAAATTTGTACGTAAGAAAAGTTTGTAGGCAAAAAACAATTGTGAAATATAACAGTTCGCCTGGGAATTATTTCAGATTATATCTGAATAAAGCTTATTGCGTAGGTACTTTCAAAAGTTCAAACTATACTATAAAAATATAGAAAAAAAGTCTTTATAACTGTACTTAAACTGTACCTACAGTAAAAGACCGTTATCTCTTCACTTTTACATTGTTTGATTATTAAAATTTAATCTAGAGAACTGAGGATATGATGTAAACAAATACATTTTAAACAGTTAACTTTATATAAATACATTTAGTTTCATTGAGAAAGTAATCTATTATTTAATATGTTATTTGATTAATGTGTTTAATTTAATTAACGCGAGAAATATATTTTTATGAAGGTTACAAAATACATGTAACTTATATTACTCAGAGTTACCATAACTTCAAAAATCAGGAAGTTTCATCCAAACGTTCTTTACCCATTTTAACCCCCTTGGGAACAACATCTCAAAAACGCTAAAACAGGTCAGAAATCTAATAAGAATTTATACGTTCGTCCGTTTGTAGATAATGGGACTCTTACATACTAACTTTTATAACCAATTTATCTCTTAAGGGTTAGAATTTCTAAAAAAGTTGGTAAGAGCCGAGAACGTAAAGAGATAGCTTTAGATAATACATTAACACGAATGGTTACACAGATTATTTTGCATTTCATTAAATATATATATATATATATATATATACCTATAGGTTAGTTATTTCCGATGTAGACATCTTCTCTTCTGTTCTAAGAATGTTTATAGAGTACTGCGACCATTCAGATCAGCTAACGGGACTCAATGCCAATAAAAAAGCATATAAAAATTGCATGCACAAAATTATTTGAAGTACCTATATTTCTGCTCCCAATGCCCCCTGATGCCATTCCCTCAATTAATTCATTTTCGTGTCCTTTGTTTGCTAACACAAAGAGCTCACGTCATACATTCGTTAAGCTCTTAATGCTTGCATTGTGGGTGATAAAAATTCATTTTTGGAACTCATTTGAATGACTCAGCACACTGACAGACCCGAAGCGATCTATTGAACTGTCACTAATCAGTGTGAAAAGTTTCATATCTCCAAAGAAACTTATTTGACGACGTTTCAGGATTTCCAGATAGATACGGGGTTTTCGCATATAAGGAAAAGTTTATTTTCACTCGAGGACATTCGGCAACTGATTCAGTCTTAAAGATAATAGAATAGATTAAACGAGTCAACTTGATAATCGAAATCCTCGTTAATCGAAAAACATCACCTGTGTCTTAAGAGCCCGTGTGTGTATTCAAATGAAAATCAATTTCACTAAAAGTTCTACTAAAATTTGTCCTTTCTTTTTTACAACACCATCAACATTCACAAAATACAACATTCGCAAAATTAACTACTACATGATTAATTTCTGGGTGCTACTTCTACATTCACTCTTATATTTGAGTCGTCTATTGTCCTGTATTAATTAATATAACATCACGCCTATATTTCTTTGACGAGGTAGGCATAGTAATTTTTTATTTACACTTTTCGCCCGTACATATGCCATACGTCCCATGGAATAGGGGATTAGCTTATAGCCCATCCATACACCGGACACAAATCCAGAATCCGAGCTATTACTAATAGTTCCAAGTTAGAAAAGCCCAACAATACTCTATTTGTCCCGAGAATCAAATCCAGGATCTCTCGCTAAAAGTCGCGCTAACAATTCACTACAGCAACGAGGCAGTCAGCAGTAATTATTCTATTCTTTGAACCAGGAAAATATTTCATAAATACATAAAAGAATATCATTTTACCTGAACAACAGTAAATCTTTTATCCACGAGGACAATCACCACATTCCCAATTACCAATCGGAATATGTATATTTTTGTACAAATTTAATTCCAGACAGCCCAGATCCCGAACAAGTGTAGCCATTACCAGGAACAGAGAATGACTCTTTTTAATATTTTATCATATATGAAAGTAAGGGTGAAAAGTTGTATTTATTTAATGCCGGTACGGGGAAAAGCTTTAATTCGGTATCGTGGTGGAGAATCCCCCGAGTGCTCATGTACGAGACTGTATCGTATCGCCGATAAAATACGAAATATACCTACGTATGGCAATAAACTTTTCCTTGGTAAAAATTTAATCAGTAGTTAACTTTTAAACACTGTTTATCTTTTAATCACTGATTATATTTTTCACAGTGGTTAATTTTTGTACATATGTATAAGACATAATCATTTTGATAAAGCACACCCTTATCGAAGGCACAAGAAAAACTCAAGCAACTATTCATATATTCATCTAATATGTCAGTAAAGGGTGACATATTTTAATATATTATCTGTGACGCGCACGTCCTCTTGTAACATTTTTCCTTCAGCGTGACTAAGCTAGAGAGACGCCCGTAAATGCCTTTCATCGACGTCATTTATCTTGACAAAACGTAACATTCGTTTGCTGGGTAACCAAATTTTGTGTCACGAAAATCTTTTCAAATAGTGTACAATATGAAATGATTAAAAACAACTCTTTTTAAAAATAATTTTCCTATTGCAAAGCTATGTTTTTTATGTGCTACCTTCGCATAGAAAAAAAGCCTTGCGAGAACTGTCAAATCCGCCAACTGTCACTCAGTGCACGCAACTAACCTAACCTACACTTACAGTCACAAACCGCATCTCATTAATACAGCGGTTTAATAAACTTGTGATGTTTTCTATAATCGGAAGATTAAAAAACTATAACATATATTATAATAACAGAATTAAATTAAAAATTACCATAAGAATATGCCTATTTGGCTATAGAATGAAAATGTCAATTAAACAATCGCAAAACTGGTTAGAGTATTTAGCTAATAGGTACGATGAACTCGCATAATTGAATATTAAATAGTTACAAAATGTTTAACATTAGAAGTCAATGCTGTGCTTAATATGGTAATGATTGGCTAAAATGTTCCATCGGTCGTTGAAAAGTTATACAGATTTGTTTTAATAACGATAACTAACCCTCAAATTGAGAATGCTAACGAAAAGTTCCTAAATTGTTAATATGCCGGCGGAGATTTGATTAGTTTATTAGATAAAACATTGTGAAACTTTTGATTGAATAAATTTTCAAACCACACTGTTAACTAAGTTATGTAAACAAGTCTGAAATTTTGATAAAAACGTATGTATGATTTAAATTTAAACAAAAAGTAAAAATTTCACATAATTCTAAATTGTTTAATGTACAAAAAGAATTAAATGGTGAGCCTAGTTTTAAGCACAGATTTAGTAGATAAATGCCGCATCCATTTTGCCGTAGTTTCATGATTCCTCGAGCTCGTTTGTCGCGGACCCTTCTGTCATGAGCTTAATTTGAATTATGGGAGGGCAGACGGCAGACCGACGTCGCTCGATACACACGAACACTGTATAAAATTCATTCGATGCCCGTCAAGGGACACTGCGATATTCAAGCACTAATACCGATACGCATGTCCCTCACCTGTTACTGGGGGATACAGTAATTTATGGGATATTAA
>DWMG01002861.1:0-12615 GCA_018244855.1 Elbella merops
GAGATATATGGCACTCGATGTTCTCTGCCTTCCCCGTAAGTCTTGATGCGATGATAAGAACATAATAATAGCATTACGTACTCGTTCTTATAAGTGTATTGTATGTTTTCTCATCATCATATACAAATATGTATTCATACCATCATTCTTCAACTTAGAGCATATATCCTTTATTATTATTATATATGTATATATCGTCACGCCATATTGCTTGCGTCTTAGGTGGTAGGTCGACAGCACCAAGTGCCAAATATCATTACAGACCTCACGTGCTTCATCATGTACAGTACAATAATTACACTCATAATTTTATGTAAAGAAAATACACAACATTAACAGGAAAAATGTAGAAACTGGATAAGATGTACCCATTATATTACAACTAGAAAATAAATAACGGCACATACAAACACACAAAAATACAATGATCATTCAGCTCCGTTTCACGAGCGAATGATACATACATACATACGTGTGTACGAGTAACATCGCGTACCGATCACGTTACATTAGCGCACCGTAAATAAACAGTACTAGAACAAATTCGGCGGTGGCGGTACCGTTTTAAAAGAATTGTTCTCATCCTGCGCGCACCCAATCACGCCGCCCGGTGGACCGCAACCGTATGTGGGGTCAGGGTTGCCAGATTTAACTGTGTGATTTATTTGTTCGTTTCGTACCTCATTCTAACAACTGGCAACTGTTTGTTAAAATCTTTATTCAAATATAATTGTACTAATAATTCTTCGCCCGCGGCTTCAGCTGGAAATATAGTGTTTATTCCACGACCATAGTTGTTCACATTCTGAACTTTGATATCGAAATATTTTGGTTATTTTTCACCCGCCTCTACATTTAAGCATTTGCTTAAGCATAACGCTCACCATCTTTTTTTTTTTTTCAACCCATTACAATTCCACTGCTGGAATACGGGTCTCCTCTCAAATTGAAAGGGTTAAGGCCACGCTCACCACCTATTCCATGGAAGTTAAACATAAATGGTGAAACGTGGGAGTGTACTACACTCCTCTGCCTACCTCATCGGGGATTATAGGCATGATGTTATGTTCTATTATCAATATTATAGCATAAGTTTATTTCGATTCGAAAACTATTTTAATGTTAATAAATATGATTTCAAGGCGTTATTCACTTAATTTATTTACAACACACGCAGATAGATACACAGATTTTTATTAGTTATACAAATAAACCATCAGTGATGTTACTTGGAACATAAACAATTGCTTGTAAGGTCTCGAACCGTGTGATTGTGACGTGTGCACTTAGATTGATTGTAGCGATTTGACTTTGATCGATAGCCGGGATGGCCTTGTCATTAGTGAGACGCTGGGCGGGCTCTACCATTAGTGTTAATGAAAGTGAGAAGATCGTGTGTCATTAATGCTCATACTTCGATGATGAATATCAATTATGATTTTCTTATTATAGATATTTATTTCTTCCTCTTTGCCGTGTTTTTGGTCTGATAATTGTTGCGGATGTCTAATGCATAGTCGTAGAAATGTTTGGTGTAAAAAATTATATTGTCACAGTGCTGTTATTATTATTTTGCTTCATATAGCTATATTGAAAGGGTAATTTATCTGTTTTACAGATTTCATGTTTCTGTGCCTGATGTATTGCAATAGGGTCACCATCATCTATTCCATGGTGGGACGTATCGTAACCGCTAAAAACGCGGGAGTGTACCACACTTCTCTGCCTACCTCTTCGGAGATTAAAGTCGTGATGTTATGACAAAAACATTCCATTCCACCAAATATACGGAAGTCTCTCATTTCGATATTTTGGAATTAGAAACAATGTTAACGTTGAGAACCTAAAGGGCCTTTTTGAAGGATTTTTTTCGGCAGTGTCTAATGGTTTTTGCGTTTGTCATTAATGAAATTTACTATCTAATGCCTCGACACAAAACCGTATACAATATACTAGACTGAAGTACCTACATGCTGTATATGACAAGGAACATGGCTATAAATACGTACACGGGTACGTATCCATTATATTATTTGAATATAACAAAATTTTAACATTAATAGAGTATAATATTCTCTTTGTAACTTGTATAGTTTTCCAACAATACAATAAATAATTTAATACATTGAAGTAGCAAAGTTTCATTTCTAAATTTTTAATTCGCACTAAACAACAAACATTAAACCTAACTTTTTCAAGTTCACCAACAGCAGTATTGCACGGAGAACCGCGTCGTTGACTCAGCACAGGTCATAAATCATAGCACAGTTAAAACATAACTGTACATACATTTTCTAAAAAAAGCATACACTAAATAATAAATAAATCTAGTAACTGTATGTACGTTTTCCAAAAAAAGCATAGAGTAAACAATGAATAAACGCATAAAGCACGGTAACTCCGAAGCTAGCGATGTGACTGATAAGGGTCATGGGGCTGGGTCGATCGCCCGACGACTCCTCATCGATGACTCAGCTGGCACACTGACAGGACACACCGAATACGATAAGATACGAGTTGTGTAACATCCAACAGGAAGCCTCGTGTTCTATAAATACATAGAATTAAAGATATGATCAGAACCATATTTCTTTGCTCGCTCTATATAATAGAATTAAGTTTTGTTCGTAGGTATTGACTTGCATGATATCCTCATTGGCTTGGTCGGATAACTGGATTTAACACATATACATAAGTTGGGATTCAAATACTTTGGTATATTATTTGATAAACGAATTAGGTATACTAAAAATTAGGAAACCATGACATTTAATGGAAATATTTAGTTAATAATATCCACCAAATCGGGTAATTATTTTAATCGCAATGAAGTTCGATACAATCAGTGCAATAGAAAGCCGCAAGCCACACTGCTCAAAATTGTACAATCTCCAAGAATGTTCTAGAGTACTATTTCGATTGTACCGTTGACATTACAATCTATTCTTGGAGCTATTTACACGTTGTTACGTTTATACGTTTACGGTGGGCGGTACTATTTACAGATGCACGAATAAAAATGGACGGCAAGATGTCGCGCAATTTACACCCCAAATTTCAAAACAAACTTCGCACGTCTCCACTGAACCTGTGTCATGGACTATAATGCAAAATGTAATCTGCAAATACACCGCAAGAAATAATGTTCCATATTTCTTCACAACAATAATAGCTTAGATCGTGGAACAATACATAATTGAAATAAAATAAAAAACTTACCTGTTTTTCCCCACAATTTATTATCCATATAAAATTTCATCAAAAGCTGCTCAAAGGTTTTATTAACGAGAAAATGTTATAGACTGTACTTTCACGTTTATGATATGTATTAGCATGGCCTATTGCACCATGGAAATAAACACAATCGTGATTTATCGTATACCATCATTTTTGGAAAGAAACGTGTTGCTGCAATATTTTACAAGGAAACGTATCTCGCCCCTGTCGAGTCCATTAGCAACATTATTCACAGCCGCACAGGAGAAGCATTACATTTGCATGAAATACAGCTTTCTAATTCAATCTTAGCGGTAAATAAATAAGCATATCCTGTTATAGAATTACTAAAACGAGAAAAGAACAAGACAATTTTCTCATGTATATGGAGGAAACAATAATGTACAGCAATCCTTATTATGTGGTTATAAGGTAAACTGTTTCCATTCATAATGGAAATACATTCAACCGACAGTATTATAGTATAATATCCTAGATCCTTAAGAGTTAATTTCTTTTTAGCAGAGCCAAGATGGTGTAAAATACGTATTTGTCTCTTCTCGAGATACCGTACAATGTCGGATACAATGATAAATTTATAGAGCGGTGTAACTAGAATAAAGGTACTAAATGATGTACTCGCTTATAGCACAGGATGAGTCGAGTCGGAAAAATAAATGCAAAAGACTCTTTCAAACGACGAACGGAAGTGAGCGCGCAGCTGAAAGAGATCTCTTTGCGAGTGCAGTGGCTCCCGTCAGTTTACGGGCAACAAAAGAAATCCTTGCCTGGAGAGCGTAACAAAATATAATAAAATATGAAATTTGAAACACAAACTTTTTCTTCATAATAGAAAGATATTGTAGTGTAAACTAGTCCTCTAAACTAAGTCTTAAGTAGCGCAAATTACTTTGCAGAAGTAATAATTGTGTAATAGTAGTGGTAGGAGGTACTAAAAATTTATTCCGAATGGTTAATGCATTACACAACTGTTAAGACGCAAACGTCAAGATACCGAACGAAATACAGGAAACCTTCTCACGGCTCGTTAACTAACTGTCAGACCACTTTGTTATCTAAGGACTTGCAAATATGTCATATCTATGATTTAAATTTCAAACGTATTAATTTCAACAAGCTAGAGCTTAAATTTAATGCACCGGTTAAATATTATTCTCATACATTGTCCCTAGAATCATAACAGTAAACAAGAGTCAACCACAATAAATCTTATAATTTGTTCATCAAGTCAATATTGAGGCGTCTCATTTGCGTAAATGAGCGTTCCCACTGAACGCCTTCTGTTTATTTAGCTGTCCCGTAATCCTTGAGGTCTCCCTTGCCCTTTCCGGCGCCAATCGATGGAGCCATTTTCCTCAAAGGACCATTAACCTCTCGGGAGATTTAAGCACTTCTCTACGTAAACTCCACATTAGAGGATACTACTTATAACCAAGTTCTCTGTTCTCGCGTTTGATGTTTTGTTTATTTACACTCCGTTTAATCATTACTTCGTTATGACTTCATAATGTACGATCATAAATGCTAGTTGCTTTGTGCTTTGAATATAATGTTAATGGATTTAATTGAGTACTTAGTAATACTCTGCTGTATAACAAATACATCAATTTTGTTGACCGATCCGTGGAATAAATTATTTGTTTCACCACTACTTACAAGCTAATGGTCACTTAGTAACTTATCACTAACTATTATCGCCTTGGACGTATTTAGAAATAGTTACTACGTTTTAATCAATTCATGAATTCGTTTTCGCATAGCATCACGTATGTTGGAATTTTGTTCTAACCGAACTACTACGAATTGTTCACGTGAGCTATATATCGCTACGTGTTCTTAATTAGTAACTTATATTTTATTTTATTATTTCACACGTACCTTATCTTTGTGCTGTTATCTCATTGTATCGCGCTGATAACAATAAAGCTAATTTAATATCATACATTTATAAGATTGTTACGTTAAAGAAATTTTCACGTACGTTCTTAATGATTGCTGACCTTGCGTTGCACATGACTTCCAAGAATATGAACTCGAAAAAACCTTGTAATATCATACTTCGTATATAATAAATGGAAATTAGAGTAGTGACGTATCATTTGAATAATTATTTGAATTTCAACTTAGCAGCCTCATAACTGATTTAAACATAACGATACAACACGCATGTGTTCCTCAAAGATGTGGACGGAAGATCATAGTACACTCCCGTTTCATCAGTTATTATTACGTCCCTCTAAATAATAGAGGGTGAACCACCACTAGGAATGTCAAGTCAGAAAACTCAATAGCACCCGACCCAGGGATCGAACCCAGAACCTCTCGATGAGCAATCGCGCTTGCTACCACTCGTGGCCTTTTCAGTTAGTAGTGACTTGTGACTAACTTGAAATAAACCTTTAGTTCTTCTAAATTCTATATAAGTTCTCAGGTGATTCAATGAATGATTCTTTTGATGCTAGTTTTGGCATTAAAAAGATACAAGGACCGCGATAACTGCTCACCACAATAAGACCAAATAGTAAAATAAAAACAAATGTACATCCAATTATAAAGCACCATAATAAATGTGTTGTTACAAATATTAATAATGTTGCAATTTCAATTTTTTTTACAAAATTAATAATGTCAAAAGACAAAGTGAAACGTTCTACCTAACTGCAACGTGAACGTAACTGGTGAAATATTGGAGTTAACTACACTCCTCCGCTTACCTACAGGGGTGGTGTTACGTTTACAAAATGAAATATAACGTACATAAGCGATATGAAGTTTTAAACGATGTGGTGTCAGTGTGTCAACTGTGTTACCGTCCTCCAGAAGAGACGAGCGAGCGTTAAGTTGCGAGTCACAAAGGCTTGAAGCGTCTTATTCCCGGCGCTCGCCTTTTGAACCTATCCCCGTCTTAACGTCTGCGGTAATAGTATTGTGTTTATCTTATTAAGCATTTTAAATATTCTCTTTTCAAAATTAGTGAAACAGGACGGTTAAATTGTGATTTAGAATACAGTTCGGGGATTTTCATTTAACATGCTCATGAATGTCCACTGTCTTGTTTTAATATGAAAATGGTTAGGCTTGAAGGTACATTATACGTGTGTGGCGAAACCTTAACAAACTCATTTGTATTCATAGTAGATGACGGCCTCTTATTTAAAAGGACTCCAGAACGAGAACCCTCTGTTCAATTAATACTTTGCGAATAATTTATCACAGGGACAATGACGGCCTATGTACATTTGTAATTCCATTTGCTCCCTTTTGTTCATAGAGAAAAAAAAGCCCTCAGACTAATGGATTTTAATTTTCTTCTCTCGATAAATAGAAAACGGTATCAAAAGACATCTTGGTTCCGTGGAAAACAAATTTTATATATATCTCAAAGGAAAAATTACACGGACTTTCTTTGAATACGATGCGCGATATTAATTTCACGCTGAAGTAAGGTTTCATCAATAATAATAAAATTAGTTGCTGAATATTTAAAAAACGCTTACAACTATTTATATCATTTCTTACAGACGTAATAATTACTGTATAAACATTACAGGTGTAGGTACGAAATCTCAAAATAACTATTTTAAAAGAACATACGAATGAATTATGCACATATGTCATGTTAAAAATATCCACGCGTCGTGCTCGTACAACAAAGGCTTCAGAAGTCCATGGAAATGTACTATATTTATAATATTATTATGATATTATCGACGTGCTGTTGCTCGGGGCGCGATACAAAAGGTTACTGTGACGATACACATTATATGTAATGTGTTTAGACACGATTTTCAATAATATACCTACGTCCAGTCTTTTAAACACACACTAACAGGTAACATCACGATATTATAGCCATTTAAACAAGAGCGTTATAATATTAGTAGGTATGGTTTATATGTGAATGCAAGATAGGTATGTTAAAATATTCTGTTAACTATTATTATCATACAAGAACGTCAGGTCTTTGTGGGGTAAGCAGAGAACACCGAGTGCTAAATTATTTTCTTTAAGGACCAGAGATGGCTTCTCAGAGATACATTTTAAATTGGTATTAAAAATGAATATAAAATTGAAAAGCGTTCAAAATACAGCTCAGATTGCACATACTTATGATTCAACTGGGCCGGCTTAAAATTTAGATCTATTATAAGGAATACGCCCTTCCATATGTACAAACAGACTTGCTGTGGAGAATAATACCGTCGTGTCCACCACAGCAGTAGAAGATCATAGTCCTGCAATGGAGATATAAAGGGTGTACTGCCTGAAAATTACCAGTGAGATTGGATATATTATTATGATTTTAATTCTTCTGTAAAAACAGACTGTCGGTGGAGAATGCCGACGTGGTCACCATAGCAGAAGAAGAGTATTCTGTCCAGCAACGGACATAGCGATGCAACACATTATCAGTGAGAAACACAGGAATGAATATAGAATGGGCGTACAGGCGGCACATAACCAGTGAGAAACAAGGCGAAAACTCGCTCAGAACCGTGGGTGTATTAGAAATTTTTCATATGTATGTAAGGCGCACGCGACCGGCCCGCCTACGCAACGATTACTATCAAAGATAATAAGTTTCGTACGTAATATTTCAGTCCGCATACAACCCGTTCGCTCAGCTCCACGCTATAAATTATTTAGGTATCTAGACACCTGATATGTATATCAATGTAAACTGGACTAGCTCCCTACTGTGTTCTCTCGTTTTAAAGATCACTGTGTATTTTGTTATGGTAGAAATAATTTATGTATGATGAGAAAGATGTATATGGAAGTAACATCTCAAGTCTGTGAGGTTGAGGTATATGGGACTCTGTGCTGTGTCTATCTCGTAAGAGTCCTGGCCTGATGGTATAATAATATTAAGAGATAATAATAATAACAGTTAATCTCCCTTAGTTGGATCATCATCAGCCTATCTCAGTCCACTGCTGGACATAGGCCTCCCCCAATAAGCCCCATCGACTCCATGAATAGTTGCATCGCAATCAATTAATGTTTTATGTATTACACCTGTAATGTACAAGTAGCAAAAAGATGCACTTAATGTTTCAATTGTAATTACGATACATCACAGATCGTCATAAATTTTGTAATATTTCTCATACTTTTCAATTCAATGAAAAATGAAATGATTATCAGTTAATTTATTTAATGAACAATAACGATTTTTTTAAATTATCCGTTAAATTTCCGTCTCGCTAACTAAATTATAAGAAAATAGTATAAGCTGCTTTCCAGGTAGCATTTTTTCAGCTTATTAGTCAAGTTCTTTAACATATCAAATTGGAGCTTTACGATTTCCTTCTTTTTCAACTTTATTGAACACGATCGAGCTCTACGCCGGTTCGGTTTATTAGCGAGCGAATGACGCTATGTTATATCGCGGCTCGTTAGAACTCAGCAGGAACTGACTCGCTTTGCAATTGTCATAGCTACAAGAGGTAAAGATTTATAGAACATTGACAATTTATTGAATAAAATAAATTAATAAAATAAATACATTTTGAATAAACATTCGATTGCGCGCCGCGACCCGTATAGCGGGCACGCGGCCGGCGCCCGCTCCCTGTGGAAATCACCTAAACAGCGCGATGTCTGTGTCGAAATTTCGCAATCTCCCTTAATAATGCCGACACTGCACATTTCATTCATACACTAGCAGGCGCTCAGTTTAATTATTAAATACGTGTCCAGAGAACGATGGATTGTTTTACAGCAATAAATGGTTGCTCATTTTACTGTAATAGAATCTTCAATGTTACTCATATCTAGATAATATCATATCATATTCATATATAGCTTACAGCTCTGTGAGAGCGATGGACCGTAAAAAAAAGAAACTGAATGTATCTTAAATATTTCTACTTAAGCAAAACGGTAATTTAGACTACATAAATTACACTAACACCTCGTGTTCCTGTCCTACAGACATTTTTTTTTAATTATACCATATCTCAACTAACCTGAATAATATGTTTACAACTTTGAAAAAAAAATCTCTGACGTTGATTGAAATTATAATGAATATGAAAATGACAGTCTTTAATGAGTTAAAAATCAGTTTAGCTTGTTAAAACAACAAGCTCCAAACCGCGATTAAACCTCAGTGCTCTGTAGCCTCTGCACTCATTGCTCTGTTTTTCATTTTAATTAAAATAAATTATTATTATTACAGATATACATAAACACACTTAAGCCATACTTATGAAAGCCTTTAAATTTGAAAAGCAAATTAACGTATTTGCTGAATCAATATTTAAACATTTAAAACAGCAACTACGTCAACAGTACGCTTATATTTTGCGTGGGCGCACGTTTATCGCTCGTATTTAACAACATGCATATATTCTTAAATGGCTTTAACAAAAATATAACGTGTATTTTTATGTATTTTATTTTTGGGTTTATTCCACTTGTACATATGTATATACATACATATATACTTTTGTATACACAGATAGAAAGAGATTTATTTAGAAGAGAGCACCAAATGGCAAAAATGTTTCTCTTTGGAGATCTGATATTCTTATACGACATTTATTACTCTCTTCAATCTTCGCACACACTATAAATATATAAGAAATCGATGCTGGTATGTTAGAAATTTATAGCCCCCCAACATCTTTTGACCGATCTGTACGAAAGTTGGCAGAATATTGATGTTCTTATATGGAGAAAGTTTTAACGTACTTTGTCGTATCTGACCACTCGGTGGCGTGACTGTGCTTAAATTTTTATAACCGTTCAACTTATCGCTATTAAATTGATATAAAATTCATATCAATGTATATGGTATTTCTTCGATTATTTAATAAAATCAATGACAAAATCGATAACTCGGTATCATCAATATTTGCATCACTACTTATTTAGTGATGAATTTCATTTAACAACTCCCGGTTTGTACTAGTCATAAAATATAATTGATGCTCAAGTATCTTCTATCACAGAAATTGTTCTATGTAGTTGTTGTACTAATAAATACTCACACAATCTGCCGAAGCTGAGGGACAAACGCTTCCTGAGCTTTTGCATTTTGCTCATGGCGCCACCCCTTTTTTCTCTCATTGTCACGCCTGTGGACAAACAAAGGACAATCAATGAGTGGAATAAAAATTTTATCATATCACATATTTATTGCTGTTATAATAATTCACATATATAGGTGGATGTCTTCAAGTCAGGTCTCTTTTAGGTTAGACTGAGAACATGGACTGCCGAATATTTTTCCCATGGAGACCTGTCGTGACTCTTCCATATTTATTTTTTTTAAATTGGTAATCAACTTGGGTATATAACGAATAATAATATTTTTAAAATTTACAAAATAAATTTTAAATCTCTATAGGCTTAAAATTTACAAGGCAGTTAAATTATGAAACAGCTACTTTTATTGGGCATATCATAAAACAAGCGGGCTGTGTATTAATATTTTGGCACCAATAAACTTAAATAAGCCTTAAAAATGTCATAACATATTTAAAAAAAAAAACGGCAGGGAAATCTACGCAGCGTAAAGATTATACAAGCATACTACAATGATAGGTTGGCCACTAAAAATAATGACTTGGCATTTGATATTGTACAGACGATGACTTTAAATGTTTTCAATGTACTGCTCGTTTCCGATTGAGAAACCATTTCAGATACTTAAAGGTTAGCTTAGGTTAGGTTCGCTTTAACTTAAGAGATGGTCGCCAAAGCATTTGAATGCAATTAAATTTGAGACTTCGAGAATAAGAAACTTTGAATTAAATATGAAACAATCAATTAAAGTTACCATTCCTTTAAGCTACCAGAATAGGATTGTGCCTAGTGGTTAAACACGTCCCATTTCTACACAGCAAAGCGTAAACAATAATAATATATTCTTTGTACTTTCCTATACTAAAACACTTTTCAATAACAATGTACATAAAAATACACATAACTGGAAATGTTTAGTTCAACATAAATATTAATGTAGGGATGAAATGACTGAATAAATTAATAGCAACGGTCAGACATGTTAGCTACGTAGTGTTGCCAACTTAAGTAGGTATTCTAATGCTAAATAAACCATGCTATCTAGTCTTTGCAGGTTCTATTAACTCCACGTCGTGGTACAGTTAACAGATATTTGTAAGTGATCGCCAAGCGCCCGGTGACCTCGTAGCTACTCGTCTAACACATTACGTACGACTATCAAATATAATAACAGTTGCACACGCGAAAACCTAACAGACTGTTACGCGAAATCGATTATGTTACATGCTTAGCTAACATATAATTGTACATTATGTAATAAGGATGATGATATAGAGGAACCACATCAGGTCTGTAAAGTTTAAAGTATTTGGAGATCGGTGCTCTCTGCCTACCCCATAAGTGACTTGGCGTGGTAAAAAAAATAATAATGTAATGCCAAATTATTTAAACCCAAAGTCTATATTTCTGTATATAAACATTATCGATACCAATTTCTACCGTCTACCCTTTGCCCAATTCTTATCTTAAAATGGGGTACAAAAACGTCCCATAAGGTTATTTATATATAGTACATTGTTTCTTTAAGTTATATCATGAAAGTGAGTTAAAATATCACTCAGTATCACTCATTAGTTCTACGTATGTACAACTTCGAGTAATTTAAGTAATTACTGCGGCAAGGGCAGAAATTTTCGTTTTGTACTTACGCTGTAATTACTGGGGCGCGCTGAATAAGGGTTAGGTATTTAACCATTAATTGTCATGCTCTATTTAATTAATTATCCTTTAGTACTATCTCGAACAACAATGTCAACAACACACTCACACTGAGCAAATGCCACGAACACATCGTGGGTTTACAACTCCAAGTCGTGCCCAGTTCCTACACTTCGCCCCTAGCTACTGCTGGCTCCGTCGTAAATTTACATCGAAATATGTAGGTACATAATAGTCCGCAACCATGCTTAACGTAGAGCAACTATTAAATCACACCCAATCGCATAGTGTTGTACGAACCACGCAGCAGACTAAACATAACATCACGTCCGTAATCCCCGAAGAGGTGGGCAGAGGAGTGTAGAAGATTCCCCGATTCACCAGTTACCTTTCTGTCTCATTATTGTATATTAGTCTATTACGTAAAACAAATAATAAAAAAAAAATTGAAAACTTATTACCAATTATTTTTATTTTAAAAATAGTAGCAAAATTTTCGATTTATACATACATTATCCTGATAAGGCGAGTCAAGTAATCACAGTGCCAAACAAGTAAGCGCTACCCTCCGTACTAGTTATGACTACGTACAACGGTACTATAGTATGGATCCGCTTCGAACAAATATCATAATTTAGACGAGCTTTATTTTTATGACACAATGGTAATATTACATGGTACAAG
>DWMG01002862.1:0-12614 GCA_018244855.1 Elbella merops
ATTTATTCAAAATTGGTTCATAAGAACACTTTTTGTACGTCAAAATGATGCTACCTATGATGCTACCTAACGATATATTATGTTAATCGTTTAACATAAAGGTTTTAAAAATTGTCTTACTGTCACAAGTACATTTCTAATTTCAATTTCACCCCTCCTGTGACAAATATGAGATTTCTTGAATTTAAATTGCGAATGTTCAATTGTCATTCAATGAAGTGCACATTTGTATACAGATTGTAGTCTGTGAGTAATATTCAAATATCGAAAGGCCGAAAAGCTTTGTAATTTCTATTTGTGTCTTATGCGGTCATGCGACTGGTCCATTAAGTAGAACTTATGATAGCTCAGTATAAATACATATATACATATATATAGATATTTATATAGAACATTTTACGTGCTATTAGTGAGGCCTATGTTCCATCGTGGATGGAAATAGGCTGATAATGATAATGTTGACATACATACTATGTATGTATTATGTATATATAATTGTTATATTTTACAAAATAACTATCACTACTCTTTTAGTTAAGTACCAATTGCTAACGTTCAATTTTTGTTACTTTGTATATCATTCGTCGTCTACTGAACACGGAAGTTCTAAGCGCTGTTGCAATTGGTATCATGCACTTCTTGTGCATGATACCAATAAATGCTGGTTAATTTTAAGTAAAACGTTAATTTTTATTTGAACGTTAATTTTATAACTAATAAGGACAATTTTTTATTTGGTGATTAATGTAAATTTAAAACCAGTGTGTTACAGATTAAATAATTATATATTTTCGAAAATTTGATTTGCATTTCTTAACTGTGTATAAATTTTGGCTGGTATGATTCATTGTCAAGGCACAGCAGCAGCCGTGAATCAATTTTGGTTTACGTATGTATGTGTAGCTTATTGCTCATCGAGCATTTTGACCTTAACTTTTTACGGTCATTTTAACGTTCTAAACACAAACGATCTAAAAACTAGCAATAAAATGAATTTATGACCGGTCAGGTATTTTACGACTGTTCCTTGGTGTGAGGTGCATATTAAAGTTCTGGGATGGTAGATTTTACCAAGATCACAAACAACCCTCGTATAATTGTACTGTTGGAGATAAGCCTCCTTTCAGAATGAAAAGGGGTGAGGGGATAGGTATACTTACTACATTATTTTGCCTAATTGTTCAGGGACAACACAGGCGCGATGTTATGGCAAAGCCTGCCCACATTGTCACGCTTTGCAGCAGTGCTTCGTACGACTTCGAGAACTTTAAGGCGTGCAGTTTCCTCACAATGTTTTCCTTTATCGTTACAGAAGTCAGAAAGTGACATCTAGTCGTAAAACGGATGGTTTTTTAAGGGGACTCCTGGTGGGTCCTCGGAGACTGAATTTGAAACCTAGGCTATCATTTTAACAAATTATAGTTCTGAATTACAGGTTAGGGATTTGCCGTGCGTAGGTTGTAAGGAAAATTATGGGATCAATACCGTTTCCCGAGTGATACTGCGCATGCGATGTATTGTTTATAAGATGTGGAGTGTGGCTGTTTGGCCATTGCCGACACAACAAAAACAAAATCAAAGCATTAACAAGATCAAAGAGCATACTCGTACTTTAGAAAAAATAATATAGAAGGGCGTAGAACATGTGTGGGTCAAATATAGACTTGATATTGAGAAAACGTTTAATGTTTATTGCAGAAAATAATACGAGATCTCGTATCGTTATATGTATTGATAAATATAAAGATAGTGTAAATATAAAATATGTATAAAGGTAGTTTAAAGTACTTTTACAAAATACAGATCAGTAAAATTTGTTTTCTTTAAATTATTTTGCGTCTTCGACTTCGTCCATTTTCTGGCAACATGTATAAAATGAGAATTTTTTTATAACCAGCCGGGATTCTATCTAGTCTTTTGAGTTACAGGTTCCAGTATGTAGGGTTATGTGACGGAGATATGAAATAATAAGCTGCATATCTGCTCTGAAAAAATTTCTGAATACACTTAGATATAAAAATTGTTACTAATTTGCTGTTATTTGTATTCAGTCGCATCAGAACCTTTTCTTGATTCCAATCCAAAAAGGTCATACTAAATGGATGGCGGTTTATGTGAAAACCACTGTGCACGGGTTACTCTTGACCTACTTCTGGTATCTAGGGCGGCCAAACGGGCCCGCCCGGGCCGCCCGCCCAAACCGGGATTTTATTCTTTCGGTCATGTGCAGATTACATCCATTTATTCGACTATTGATTTGAAAATATCGTTTCGTACCACGAGTGTGTTTTTAGGTTTTTTTTATTATATCGTCACGCCAGTTCACTTCCGATGTAGGCAGAGAACACCGAGTTCCACACATCTCTATCTTTCCAGAGCTGACGTCCTTCTACATTCACTCTCTCCATACACGTTGAAAATATGTATTAAGCACTACAAAACTATATGCTGTTAAAATTAATGTCATTTTCGTTCTCTTATTAACTAAACCTGGTAGTGGTAGAATTAATTGTACATATATATAAAAATTCATTATAAATTGACTGCCTCGGTGGTCGAGTGGTTGCAAGCGCGACTACCGATCGCGAGGTCCTGGGTTCAAATCCCGGGTCGGGTGCTATTGGTTATTTCTAATTTAGAATTTCTAGTAGTGACTCGGAGTCTGGATGTGTGCCCGGTGTATGGCAATAGGCTCACCACCTATTCCGTTGTGGGACTTAAGTGTAACTGGTAAAACGTGGGGGTGTACTACACTCCTCTGTTTAACCCTTCGGAGATTACAGGCGTGATGTTACGTATTAAAATATGCAGAGCTATTTTTAATAAAACTATCTTCAAAAGCAATCTCTACCTTTTTTCCTATTATTCTATCTGAAGACATTACTAGGTATATTACAGTAATATTAAGCAAATACGTCTAATATATTAAGTAAAAATTAAGCTGACAAAGCTACTAACGTATGCCGAGCAAAGCTATAGAAGTTCTCGTTAGTGTAAATCTGATTCCATGATCAGAATATGTACTGTTATAACTTTAGTGTCAAATGAGCCAAACAGCAATTAAGCAGTTGGAACAAAACGAGCGGAATCAGGGCACGGTGCGCAGAAGCGCGCGCAGCGATGGCCCATCATAACTCTCCGGCAATGAGTCGCGCGGGACGCATTCAGCACCAAAGCACCAACACTATAACATTGTTGCCAATTCAATTTTCTTGCTGACCATATTGGTATGTATTGCTTATTAAGTCGCGCCAACGAAACTCCCAATAGTTGCGTTTACTGCTTCGCTTTAGAGCTGTCTGAATGACACCGCTGCGCTGTTCAGCCCACCAGCTGAAAATTGCTTTGCTCGACGTTATTTTACAATAATAATATCGGTATATTGATAGTATCATTGTATTCACATAAACATGCAATGTTTCTGCTCATATAAGTATGTAATATTTGTTTTTTAATATCACTAACATCTCTACATTAAAATGACGACTCTATCAACCAAGCACCGTAGAAAACAAAAATAACTACATTTAGATATATTAAAAAACATGCGTGTATGAAGAAAGTGATTGATGTAGGTGCAACACGTCAGGTCTGTAAGGATTGAGATATTTGACACTTTGCTCTACCTATCCTGCAAGGCCTGGCGTTATGATATACCTGATAATAATAATTAAATATCATTAAAATATTGGTGTTTTTATAAGTTTATCACAGTGTGACAGAGACTCATATATTAATATGTGAGTTGCCAATGTTGTATAATAGTTACATCTACACGTCGTTAGTACGTTAATAGCATAGGAACGACCAATTCCACTGGCAGTAGTTTAGATGTAGGTAATAACTATGATTAAAGAGGCGGCGAACAGGAGCACAAAGGAATAATATCACGACCCGCCATCAGGCGTGCGTCGTTGTAGTTTCGCTTAGTTGTATACCTTGGAACAGTAATTTTAATATATACGCTGTTAGTAGGTACGGCGTCTCGCGGGAGCGGGAAGTAGCGGCGGCTCAGTTCGGCCGACGACAGCCAAACACAATGATGCCGCCCGTACTTATTTTTATCACAACAGTCTTCAGTGTGTATGTTGATGAAGTTGTACACATATAGAGTGGTGATAGGCAAATAACATAATTACATAATTACCTCAGGTGATAAAAAAATTACGACGATATTTTTATACGGACAGGTAAAACGAATTTCAAGACTTTACATATATTCCGTTAAATTAAAAATTTTAAATCACTTCACTTGTTTTGCTTTGTACTGAGTTAAAAACTGTAACTGTTTGGATAATTACTGAATCAACCATAGTGTTTACAAAAGGTGGGCTTATAAAACACAGACTAATATCAATTAAAAGTCGTAGAGCTCTGTTATTTTCCTGAGAGACAGCGGAGGGAACGCGGGCCGGGGTAGGCGGGAGCGAGAATCCCCGGGGAGCAGGCGGCACGCGGCTGCTTGGGCCAGCTCCCGAGGGACCCGGCGTGGGCGGCGGGCGAGAACTTCGCTTCCATAGGGACTCCCCCCCTTACCCACCACCTGTACCACTACCGAGGACGAGGGACTGGGATATTTTTAAACAATATCCTTTGGATGTGCCCGCCAAAACCTTATTTTAAACAAAATTCTAGACGTAGTATTTATCCTGATTATCCTTTTAAGTGTTGCCGTTGCAAGCATATAATAAACTGATAATATATTGCATTAAAAGCCCCAAAAACTGTGTCCAGTTGCTACAGCGGTTGCGTTCGTGTATTAAGTAGGTATATGCGTATATGTACATTGCTATGACTGTTCTGAAACATGTTATTGTATTGCGTTATACACAATTAGCACACCCCGACACGCGGACGCACATACGTTAAAATAGCTGCCGACTAAAACAGAAAAACAAAAGAGAAACTGATGTGTTACTTTGTATGTTTTTTCGCGCGAAAACCCGTGAGTGATTTATGGAAGTCAACAGGGACCAGAGAGATACAATGCTTCACTGTGTTAACAGATTATGTTAATATTTTGTCTGCATTTTTTTTCTTTATATTAGATGGTAAATATTTGTATAATTCTTTATATAAAACAAGATGGGCTCGTTTCACCATCTTTATTCCATTAACAAAATTGTTAAAGTAATTACGGTAAAAATTAAGATATTTAGTTAAAAGTCAGCAGATAATCAAACGGGAGATTATTAGCGCATCATCAATGTAGGACTGTTTTGATATAGCCACCCGGTATTTCCCCGCGGTGCCCAAGGCTGCGCTGCCCGGGGGAAATTTCGTACCGGTTCCCGCGAGTGCCTGCGAGTTTTACAGACGTGCAGCACCCCTCAACCCTAAATTCGGGACTATATCACATTAACCAATTCACAATTAGTAATTTATCTCAGTAAAACTTGATTAAAATCTCATTATAAGAACGTTACACTAGACATTACGCATTTGTATCACTGTATAAACTTTACATAATCTAAGTACTATGTGTCCAATCCACTAGTCTATATTTGTAATATTGTATTATCTCATTTATTATTTACCAAATGTTTTTCATACTCGTATCTTCCATTACGCAAATATTGTACAAAGCGAACTGATTTGCCTAATAATGAAAACATTATCACACAAAAATTACTGTATTCTATCGCTAATTATAATAATTAATATCTCCGGACACTTGATACACGGCCGTCTGCTCCCAGAGGGACGAACAGACAAACGATAAAACACGCATGCTATTTCTATATAATAATGTTTCATACCAGACACAAGCAACACTCGTGCACATCCCACAAATATTCGCTATGAGTGAGAATCAAACCGTCGATCTCGGTTCCAAAAGCCAGAACCATTAAACACTAAGCCAACAGAGCAGTCTCACCAAAGGACAAAGAATCAATAAGATTACCATATGAACTAGCTACAAAACAACAGTATTAAACTCGTTAGCAACAGTGTAATTCTTCATAGCTCGGGAGGTCAACATCAGCATAAAACTGTTATGATATGGCCGGGCCGTATTTCCCAGCGCCGCGCAGGGCGGTGCGCCACCCAGGGGAAATTTCCCGGCGACTCCCAGCAGACCTCTGCGAATTTTATGGACGCTATACCTCTCTCCGCACTAGCGCAGGCCCCACCACTTATCACTACACATCGCAACAATGACGATTAAAATCAACCTCATCATGCATAATTGCTGCTACTTTTAAGACAATAAACTAAACAGATCAAATTAGCTGTTTCTCTCGCCCTCGGCCACCAACGCGCCATAATTCACAAACAATATGAAATTTCTAATTATATTCTTTTACTATTGACTGATACAAATGAAACTAATCCTATCCCAATTTTGACCAAATTAATTCAACCCCTTGACCTGAAGGCCTACTGGATAAACACACAGTTAATTTTAACGTTATACTATTGATAAAAAACATGACAATTTTGTATAAAAATCATATGTACTCATAATATAAAAATCATATATATAGAAACAATTGTTTGATAGGAAGGCTACTCATCTAATAAACAGACAGAAAGACCACAAACGTTTCAATATACCCCGCAGTAAGACAGTGGTCACTAATTCCTAACAGAGAACTGAGGTAGTTATAATAGTAGGCGATAAAAGTTATATAAAACTGTCAAATAAAATATGTCTGCTATTAGCGGTTTTTAATTAACAAGAATATAAATATGATGTATTACAATACCTACTCTGGTATTCGTATTAATTGAAGGAGCGAAGTAAAACGTATCAAAGTGCATTAACGTTAATGCCGCAAGTAGATGGCTGATAAAAACGTTGACACGGAGCCAGACCGACTTAACCCTCATCAGGCTCGCTGCGTCCATGCGTACCGTTACCGCTCTTTAAAATATTTATAATATATTTAACTCCACCCAATATACATATTTCTACATAATACTTCTGTCACCTGTTTTAAGAACTGACTTTGGATTTTATTTGACGGCCTCGTTGGTCTAGGGGTTGCCGGCGGGACTACTGCGCGAAAGCTTCTGAGTGCAATCCCCGGGTCGGGTATTATAGAGTTTTTCTAATTTGAAATTTCTCGTAGTGGCTCGTATTCCGGATATATGGCCAGTGTATGGCAATAGGCTCACTCCCTATTTTATGAGTTGTCTAATACAGCAGGTGAAACGTTGGAGTACTACACTACCTCTGCTTAGCTCTACGGCAACAAACCGACGTTATTATATGTTAAATTTTGGAAAATGACAGATAATTTTCTGGAAACACCGTATAGAAAGGCTCAATCTTAAACCAAAATCAAACTTTTGCACTAGTACATCCCGGAGTTAAGCCATGTGATTAAAGGTGCAATGAAAACCGGATTAGCCACTATGGACGCAGGAGCGCAGAGACGCATGTGCGGCTAAACAGCGCGCGGCGACCGCGGCCGGTCACTGATAAAACGCCGTTATTAGGGCGCCGCGGCCGCAGCGCGGCGCAGCGGCTCCATCACACCCTCGCTGACGTGCTCCATTAATTACACCCCCGAAACCTCCGGAACCGTCCACCAGTGCAAAGCTCCTCTATCAGATACTTATAGCGACGCTATTTTAAATTGATCGGTTTTTACTTACCTAGCGGAGGCAATTTTACCTTACGACTATAAATTATATCCAGAATCAATGTTGCTATCTCCATGTAGGATGTAGACATAATTACATAATATGCTATTTTACATTTTAACAAATAGACATACCTACTCACTAACACCGACTAACACCCAGCGGCACACAGTCACAGTTAAGATTTGTACGTACATTTGTTATAGTATAATACAGTTTATTAATACGTTTGTTTATAACTCTTTTGGATGTGTGAAGGCTCTCACTGCCTACGTGTAAAATATTTTTGAAGTAAGAAAATAATTTATCTTTTTTATTATCACAATCAGAGTCGAACCTCTAATTATGTAATGCGTAGCTCACGTATGTTTTTCGTTTTTATGTACGTATGTGTTTCGTTTTAGTTAAGCCGGTACATATATAATCATGTGTACAAATACGAAACGTTTAATAAGAAACAGGGATAGTCAAAATAAGAAGAAACGATCTTTTACGCCTTATTTACTTTTTTTTTTGACTCTCAGATTCACGAAAATGAAGCAAGAGTTCCGCTAAATCTATTGAAAAACAACTAACTGAAGTAGGCTATATAAAATAATAAAAATTATTAAAAATTAAGTTTATTTACGAGTTGTAATTGTTAAAACACTACTCATATTAGACGAAATGTCGCCTAATCTGACCAAATAGATCAAATACTGGTCGACAGAGGGTGTCAATACTCTCCGAAATAGGCCTGCGCATATAAAAAAAATGATAAATGTGAAAACATGTCATATCTCTAAAGACAGATATTTCTGCCTACCCTGTAGGGGATATAATAAAATAATAAAAACTATTCATATTACATCATGGCGTAAGGGCTTTTGTTAATCTTAACCACAAGCTGGAAAGCCTCCCGCGGGTACAATACGTTGATGACGAGCGACCCGCAAGTTTTTCTTTTGGAAATCGTAGTGGTTTTACAATTATAGTGTACAGTTACAACACACCTTGACACCATGTTATAACTGTTACGACAAAGTTTAGTAGACGCCTCACACTAAAACACAGACACATATGTACTACATACTACATAAATATGCAACAATGTGTGTTACGGTTTGGACTGTATTATCAAAAGACATAACATTCAATAAGTATCTCAGTATCGCGGTGGTAAAGACTAATACGTAATAAAATCACATTGTGTTCATTCGTTACTATCGTTATTAATGAGTAAGGATACGATATGCCACGGATGGTAGTTATTGTTTGAAAACATGCTAATTCAATTTCACTTGACCATTGTGACATACGCCTAATTAATTTAACTATAAATAGCTTACTGACCCCTCGCATGTTACGTTTATTATTTTTTTATTATTAGCGCTTAGAAAGCAGTAAACGAAAAGCATTCTCCTCTTAACAGTGAAAACAATGTAGTTTGTGGCTGAACGACGAAGTAATGTTGTTAACTTAAGGTATCGATCTGTGGAGTCTAGTACTTTCGTAATGCGTCCCGCGGGGAGCGCGAGGATGCTGCGACTCCGCTGGCTCCGGGGATACCTAATGCAATACTACCTTCTGTTCGTGCTACCTATAATAATATGTTACAGCATTATATAATACCCACAGGTACGGGACACTGCAAGTTTCATATTCGCTGTACACCCAACTATTATTGTCTCAACTTTAGAATAATTTACATAGGTACTCATTGCAGAAACAAAAACAGAGAGCCGTTTTAAAATAGCGCTATACAGTAACATGTCTTGTGTTTTTTTCGTTCCAAATAGTTAAAGAGAATTAAGAATTTATGTACTTAAATAAAGACCATATTTGTATCATGTAACAAACTTGTCTAAGGGTTTTAAGGGAAACTTATGTTTCTAAAAAATTCAAAAGATGCGACAGTGTTGCCGACACAGTAGCATCTGTCATTATTAAAATTCGTCTACGTATTAAAATTCGGAAAACGAAATACTTTTCGAATATATAGGGCCACAAGTGTTCAATTCGTTAAAAAAATGAATAAAAATTATTAGTTTTAATTTAATTAATAATTTTAATTTAATGAAATGTGCGGAAGTAGTTTGCCTCAATAAATAATAAACAAAACAACTTCTTTTTTTTTTAATTATAAGTAAGGATGTTCCATATATTACACAAAAGTGTTTTAAAAGTGTTTAAAAGTTAACTTAAGACATTAACAATTAAAACAACTAAACTTACGTTTAAGAGATCTTGGTTTCGCTTGTTTTCGCCTGGACATAGTTACATTTAAAATATATCACAGACGTAAAACTCCAATTCTGTTATAAACAATGTATGTTATCAATCCATGTTCAATTATCCGTTTCAGAACAGTAACAGTTTTGGAATATAGCACTCGCGGTAAAGTTTGACGAAGCTTACGATTAGTAACGTGCGTAGCGGGCGGCGAGAGGACAAGGCCGGGCGCGCGGCTCACCCCGCGCTTACTGAGCTCGTTGGCGCCCAACAAGTGGCAATAACAACCTGCCGCGCAAACTCCTACACGCCACATGATGCTCCTTACTGACGCTTATCTCTGAACATCATTAGCATTATGATTTCATGTTACATTTTATTTTATATTTGACATAAGATTTTGTACCTAATTATTGGAGCGCTTTAAATTGAGCGAATTAAACTTTGACATCGCTTTATTGAACTATTGTATAGGGTAATACAGAACAGCCTAAGTTTCATTTACATTTAGTCACCTATTCAATTTTTTTCAATTCGAATTATTGCAAAAATAGTGTTATATATTTTTTTAATGATAGCAAATAAACAAATATATTTAAACGCTATTAATTCAATATCATACAAAATATTAACGGCCCTATCCCATAAAGGATCTAAAACATATTTTTTTTTATTGTGTTATTTGACTTACACAATACATTTTATATTCATTTTACTTAACAATGTTTTTGTTTCTTATAATTTTTCGTGAACACCATCAGCGCACCTATTATACATAACTGTGTTTCTGATCAAAGACTTTTTTTAAATTTCTTTATTTAAGCATGCTTTCTCTCCCTCTTTCAAACTAAAAACCGTACCTGGAAAAGTTATAAGTAGGTAAAATAACTAGGTACGTACTTATTTTGAGTATTGTGCAAACTTGATTTAATTTGTTGTTAAGTAGTTATCTAATCAGTTATGATTTTGCATTGATCTTGAGTTCTATGGTAACAGAACTTCATAAGAGAACAGTGTGCAATTTGGAATTTAAATTTGCTTAAGCCATGAGCCGTCTTGTTTTTTAACTTTTGACCCTTATTTACGGTGTTGTAATGAAAAGTTCAATTTAAATAAAAAATATTTAAGATTATAATCTTAGACAAATAAATCGAACTAGGTTCAGTAATTTTAATCTGGTTTAGATATATTTATCTTTATGCACAATAACATTCAACTTATGTGCATAAATATTGTCTGTCACCAAAACTTAAATTAGTTGTCGCATATACATTTTTAAATTATACCTTTAAACTTATTTTAAATGCTCATTTATTTTTCAATAACTTAAAAAACTTACATTACAATAGTAAACACATCTTAACCCCTATTTAATAATATATTATATATAGTATTTTAAGTGCACAATTTCATTATTTATCTTGTGTATCTAGAAGTCAATGAATAATTTTATAGAAAATTTGTAATGAGAAAAAAAATTACATTGTTTCAACTACCGGCACAAAAATGTTAAAGATAAATTTTGTAATTGAAATTTCCATATTGCGCTAGTTAATATTAATATATGCAAATATCAAAAAGAGATATTGTTGTTGTTTAATGTGTTATTTATTTTCTCTATTTGCCATAATATTTAAACACAAAAATTTATTCCTTTATGAAGTGAAACTTCTTTAGAATCGTTGTGATTTCAAACCGGATGCAACGGGAAAACGACAGGTAAGAGACATAAATACATGATGAAGCCGGCAAAGAATGAGACAGAAATATACATACTATTCTATATTATCGGTCTCTCCTCTTTGTGCCATGCTTCGTAACATCCCCACTCCTATCTTCTAAGCATAGTCGCCTGTAATTAGTGAGCCAGAGCGAGAGAGCAAATGGCGGTGTGTAAGTATATTGCACACTGTTTAATACTTGCTTGTATTTGAACATTTAACGTGTGTTAGTATATGTGAAAAGTACGTAAGCTAATACTACTGTACACTGTATGCGGCTGCGTATTACAGCTTTCTAGTAAGAAGTCAGCGTGGTGTGTTATTATTTAACAGTGTTTGTGAGTATTTTTATATCTTGTTATGCTAAATAATTAATTTTTTTAAGATGCCGAAAACGAATGCCGAATGTATACGAATGTGTCGTCAATATCGACGCAAAAAAATATAAATAAAATTGGAATTTTAAAAAATCCAAGAAAAAGTTCAACAGAAAGAACGTAGTCGCGAGTTTAACTGAAAATATGGAACTTGAGCAATAAATTATGTAACATATTATGTTAAATAAAATATAAATTATCTTAAAAAATTAATTAAAATAGTTATTAAACAAATAATCTTTGTAATTATCCTACCCTTGTTATGTATATTCATCTCATTCTTTTGTCGATTTACTACAGTTTCACTTCTATCGTGTGTGAATCGCACACACACCTTTTTTTATTTTCGCCAAAACGCTTCAAAGTATCATGGCATCGCCTATGACGTCACGTTCGACCAGTTCGATGTAAGCATTGAACGCTACGTTATTGGTTTGCCCTTAAAGTGTTTTATAAGTTGTAAAAATATGAGTTCGAGTCCGTTTAGGTGTTGTGCAGTGCCTCTGTGTACTAACTAATACGGCTATAAAATGTCCAGGTAAGCTATTTATATTCGTTCCTTATGATAAAACAATAAGAAATAAGTGACTCAAACTTGCAAGACGTGATTTAAAAGGAATATTTCCCAATACTCAGCTTTATTTATGTGAAGTTCACTTTGACGTAAGTATCTATACTAGTACTAATAGTATAAAGCTGAAGAGTTTGTTTG
>DWMG01002863.1:0-12614 GCA_018244855.1 Elbella merops
GTACTGATACTCGAATTCTTAAGAACCTTAAGTTTCGTGTTAAAAAGGATTCCACAAGTACACTGGGTACATAGAGGCGTGTGCGAAAGCTCGAGCGTTTATAGAAACGTTATTAACCGTGATCCGGATGAAGGATCGATCCGCGCCTCCGCGGCGCCCGCCGCCGCCCTTCGCCACTTCCACAACAATAAACATGCCCTCTGCGTTCTATTATTGTTCTAGCTCCACGCTAACGCGACGCGACACGCCGCGCGCTAAATAGATCTATGTTTACTAGGTTATTATGATTATTATTATAGCATCACGCCATATCGTATACAGGGTGGGAAGAGAGTACAGAATGCCAAATATTTCTATCGTTACAAATCAGACGTGCTTCTACATATTTTATCATTCCTATCGTACACGCGCGTCGATTTCGGAGACGTCCGACTTCCCTATCAATCAGCACCTGACCTATTTAGTCAAGATACTTGGAACTTTATAATTATTATGTCATAGTTTTCCCACGAGTGTGTTGACTTTAGGGAACCAGAAGCTAGTATTTAATAATCCGTGTAATTTTTGCAATCGGCCATTTCCTTTATCAGTCTAATAGCAACTTGTAAATCGCGCACCTGCATCCTCTCTACATTCGTTTGTTAAATTCTCGAGTGTATTCTATCTATATAATTTCAAAAAAAGTTATCAGGAAGATGTTAGGTCTTTAAGGATAGATACAATTGGCTCCCGGTGTTCTCCGCCTACTCCGTAAGGGTGCTGGTGTGATGATATAATAATATTTTTTTATAATTATTCGGCTATATTCTTTCCACAGTCTTTTTTGAAGCACTCAGCTGTCAATATTTTCAATCATTAAACTCCAGTACATTGTAAAGAACATAATACATTCATTTCACCGTCGGCTTAAACATTGAACATCTGACCGGTTCATTTATCCCCGCTTCGCAAGACAAGTCACGTGCCTGCCAGCAACGCGGAGTGATTGTTTGTTTCATAATAAGTACGTACTGAATGCCATTTATTATTGACGGCTACAGCATTGAACATGGGAGATTAACATTTGATTATTTTGTTCAGCACATTGCATTGAACAGCACACCCTTCGGGAGACTTAATGTATCACACGTGTTCTCTGTATTGAAACGGATGGTTATATGGAATAATTAATAAATGCCTTAAACGTTTCGTTGAGCTCGTGTGTGTGAATGGCACACATGTAAGCGTTCTTTGTACGAGTAACTTATGAGGCGTGTTCATGTGTGAGAATTAAAACAAATGTGGAGTATCAAGTATTTTATCTATATATTATATTAAATTTATCCGTCAACGTCGTGCTCGCGTTCGTGCTCGTCGTGCGTGCAACGTGCTCGCCAGCTATTTCATGTGGGACGTAAACGTAACTGATGAAACGTAAGAGTGCTCTCCTCCGCCTACCCCTTCGGGCATTACAGACGTGATGTTACATCAGTAGCATTGTTATAATTCTTCTTTGAATCCCTTTGTCGTTCCACTATTGCAAACAGTTATGCTTTTAGTGTGGAGATGTCTAAAACATAATTTACCAAGTTAAAGTTGTTAGATATGGTATGTGTTAGAAAACTTTATGGAAAATTCACAGGCGTACAATTACTTTCATCAAGTGGTCACTTCACAGTTTCAACAAATGATATATAAATCAAAAGGCCTATAACTTTATAAAGTTGGAGGTGTGTGCCCCGGGATTCGAACACCCACACCCGCGGTGTGGCAGACATTTCTCAACCACTCGACCGGCTCTGGTTTTAAAATCAATGACTTTACAAATAAGATACATCTGCATCTGTATCATTTCTCTTTCGTTACATAAATGACAATAAAGGCGTCACTATAATAGTATTGTGTTATTGTTAGAAAATATCGACCTTACATAACCTACTGAAATAGAGCAAAACCGTGTAAATTGATGCTTACAGCGAAGTGGTGAAGCCAAGTAACACCCGGGCCACACTATATGAACTCGTTTGTATGCGTGCATATAGGTACACAATGCTCCGTAGGAATGCGTTCTACGAACCATTGTAGCTATGTACTTTTTATCTTTTTATCGTAGTAGCTACATATGTACTTTTTATCTTAATTACGTGTCATAGTTTTATATATTTGCATTGTTTGTAAAATATGCGAAATAAATAGATTGTTTCTTTTTCTCGGTCTATGGCAATAGGGCTTACCACCATTCCATTGGACATAAACGTAACAGGTGAAACGTGGGAGTGTACTACAGACCTCTGCCTACCCTTTCGGGGACTGCAGGCGTGACGTTACGTAATTTTTTTCGTTCCACTAGGTACTATCCTTTTTAATAGGTATGGTTCATCCGTTGATTGTAAAAACTAATGATTAAATATTAGTTGTATAATTTATTATTATTAATAATTATATTATTATTAATAATAATAGTAGATTTATTATAATCAGGGTAAAGACGAATGATGATAAAATGGAACTTTATATTTAAACAATTACAATTCTTACGCTTCATGTTATTTGCATTAGAATTGCGTGACTTTTAATTTTAGTTATTCGACGTGTAATCCATAAAGTCACTATGCGGGTTTATGATTTTTCATTATGTTTGTACGTGAATAGGGCCGAGAGAATGTTTTAACGTCTTCACAATACGACTTAGCGAAAAGATTTTTGTATATGGTATCCAGTGGTGTGTGCAACCGTGGTGGTCATATTTGCACCGTATAGCAAAACCTATTGAAGTTATAACCCTATGCAGTGAATCGTATACGAATGCCGATTCAGTAAACTGTAAGGGCGCATTTACACTTTTATGATTTACATAAACAGTTTTCGTGTACGTTTTCTTGTATATGGTTTTAACACTTTTAATCGTATTCGGTTTTAACGTACGATGTAAATACAACCTTTACATTTGCCTACGCCACTGGAAACTGTACGCGAAAATCATTTCGGTATACCATAAAAGTGAAATGCCCTAATAGAGTGATCCCGTCCTTATTGTGTGACGTCATTTACGGTTGTATTCGCTGCGACTCACGCAAAGAGCATTTATCTTTGGAACTTCAGACTTACTTAGAGATAGTTCTTGTATCGTATATATAACCTTTCTGTACTGAAATAATTCTTTTAATTATTACGACCGAAAGTTTTCAAAGTGTGTGCGGAGCATGAACATACATATATATAAAGGTCGTTGCACACGGAACTATAATAATATAATTACATTATTATGAACATACTGTACTGTAATATATATGTGTATGGTAGATCATCTTTGGGGTCATTATCTGCGCAATAACATACCGAGATACCTCTTGCTGTATCATACAGCATATTTTGGGGATGTAAAAATGCGATATTCACTACAGCTACTTTTTCAGTCATTCAAGCGTTAATAGAGAAAATATATTGTAATGTATCGTAATATACCTAACTATAATGTGTACTGTGCTCGGTGTGTGACGACCAGAACGCTGCCAGAGCCCTTCTCGTCTAATCGTAGCATGTTTGTTGTTGCAGAGAACGAACGGAGAATCAAAGCGAACAACAGGGAATACAACGCGCAGTTCCGTTACGCCGTAAGTTTCGACTCCTTGTGCATTGTGCTCATTGTTTGTACCTCCCCCTCCCCCTTCGCCCTCTCCCTGCCCCTCCAACCTCCTCAACTTTTGCACTTACACGTACATACTCTTTGCACTTACTATAACCGTCTCGTGTTTTCATCAACAGGGTGAACGAGTAGCTGTGAACTACTTCATTAATAAACCGAATCGGAATGTCATGTTTATTTCAGACGATTTATGTCTTTATTCTACGCGTATTTAGTACCATTTCTCTCTATATTAATTCGTTACTCGTTTTCCCGTCGTTGTATGGAACTGTTGCCTGGATTATACATTCATACCACAATACTTACATGACTCTACAGTCATGTCACCACTCGTATCCTTTTCAAGTGTATTCAAACAAGTGTTGCTCAATGTCATCAAATCGATCCTTTGTTTAATCGTGACAGTTCAAATGCTTTACTAACTTAAGAAAGCTTTCAGTTTTACTACAAAATCATGCATGTAGTATGGTCCCACACATGCATAAATAAGTATATAGACATACATAAATAAACATTTATTGTCGCAGAGAATTTCCGAAAATTCTATCCCTATGGGTATAAAATTGCGCATAAAACTTTGTATACGACTTAATAATTTTTTAAGTTAAAGTAAAAGTAATACTTATCACTACTGTCTGGAAATCCCTCGCGGTATTAAATAGGGATTGATAGTTTGTATAAAAGTCCGCTATTTTTGAAGTTATAAATGCTCGACATTGGTACGTGAGCTTATAGTCCCAATAAAAGTTTACTGTTTCAGTTTTTTATAATATACCCCTGTGTACCATGACTTATACATTGTAATCTATTAAAAGTATTCTACGTGAGTGGTACCGCGGGGCACAGCTAGTGGATACGCATACTAGTTCTTATCAGCCACGTTACCAGCGTAAATTGTAATCGTATTGCCTTCACACCTTTCATCCCCTTTTACACACTTTAGGGCGTATTTAAATTAAATATTCTATGTATTCCATACTTTTTACCCGCGTTAAACAAGCCAAGCCAACTTTGTACCAAATTTTCAATAAATTCTTAAATTTTTGGATTTGTAAATGTAAATATATACGAATATATATATAACAAATAGTTCAACAGCATATTTAAAAGCAAATGGATTGATAAATATAAATCTTAAAGTTTCTAATTTTAAACAAAGGCACACGTTTCTATATAGCGCATTAGAACCGAATTGATCCAGTGAGTCAGCTCAGTGTCTTTATTGGAACACTTAACTCACACGCAGCCAACGCGGAGCTGAGAAGAAAGTTGTCAAGTATTTGCATCTTAATATTCAATTTGCACATCCTCCCTGTCAGAGTGAGAGCCCTGCTGTAATTCAGGATGCTGTCCATTACAATGATTCCAGGTTCATTGTAATATCTTGTTTTTCTTTGTTTTTTTTTTCCAGAACAACTACATCAAGACTTCAAAATACTCTATAATAACATTCCTGCCATTGAATTTGCTGGAGCAGTTCCAGCGGTTGGCCAACTTCTACTTCTTGTGCCTGCTGGTGCTGCAGCTGATCCCCGCCATCTCGTCGCTGACGCCCATCACCACTGCCATACCACTGATCGGAGTACTAGCGCTCACTGCCGTTAAAGACGCTTACGACGATTTTGTAAGTTATATACATGTACATATCTATACGCCAGGTCCCTTACCGTGTGGGTAGAGAGCACCGCGTGCCAAGATTCTCTACCCTTACTATCTAGTTCTCGTCTGATGGAAACTGCAGATGTGTCCAGTGATCAAGCACACTTGCCCAAGAAAATCATTATTCAATACCTAGTCATAATTTCCACTGTCAATATCAAGCTTAAACATTGACTGTTCATAACCAAACAAGTAGATATAGGTAAATATAGTAATATGTCTAACGGTTAAGTACATATCACACGTATTTATTGTAAACAATGCAATCGTTGTCATCGACACATATATACTTACATATTTCAATTATGTTAAAACCGCAAAGTATTTTCATTCCACTGTTTCATTATTACATGACTCATACGAAGATAAAGTACGCGGGCTTAAATAAACAATATTATTAGACTCCGCAATTATCTATAATAAATACCCTACTATTTACTATTTGTGACGTATGTTTAATTATATTAAAATTTCCCACTCTCGAACAACCTCAACCTGAAAATCTCGACGACGTATATACATACATACTCGTAGTCTCAAGGCTCGCGGTGTTCGATAATTATTGTGGATGATTCATATTAAAAATTTATACCCACCTTTCCGGGCACCCGTGACAGTTAATTCCTACATTTGTGGAAACGGCCATCGTTTACAGCCATGAATTAATAAGCGAAGGCCGCCCCGACCTTGTTATGTCCGCAAGGATCCTCAGCTTACAGGTGTGTGCTATTGCTTCTGGTGGTTTTTGCATATGGGAACTTCATCAACTGAATTGCATGCGGTCCATTATTATTCGTGTTATACATAAATGTGTATGTATAAGATGTATATGTTCATGCCTTATATACATGTATAATGTATTATATATCCAAGTCATCGTCCATTTTCTAGTTATACCAATGTTGCACACTGGTTTTTTGACATAGTAACAAGGGTTAAGGAGATACTTTGCCATAGTGATCAAGTGAGAGTTGGCAGATTTCAAAGGCCTTAGATAACACCATAAAATCTAAGGTCTCTGCCTAAATTTTCCTCACAATATTCTCTTATAATATTGAATCATGTTTAATATTAAAGCGCGTAAAATTATGAATATTAGGATGCGCGTAATGATTTGAACCGAGGTCCCCGAATACAGAGTATAATCGCTAAATCAATAGACTATCAATGCTTTTGATCTTCAAGTAAACATCTCTAATCAAAATTATGAATTCTAGTTGAACAGTAACGCATCAAAGAAACGTATTGGTAATTGTGGCAGCAGTCAACAGCGCCGGACATCACGATGTGCGATTATCGTAACGATTGAACTATTGAAGCGTACTATTTTAAAAAGAATTTATCTGTTTTTTCTTACGTAAAATCACAAATATTTGTTCTTGTTATAAATATGTGTTTAACAGAGAGTTCATTTTGACGCGTTCTCGTCGCTCCCGCGCGTTGACATATCAAAAACGATTAAATGCTGCAATAGCGGACGCATGGTCGGTTCCCATACAGAGCAACGACAATGGAAAATGTTCTCGAACTTTCCGCGCTTCAGAGTTATCTTCTTACGTTTCAACAATCGTTTCCGATGCTTTTAGAGCGGTTCTAAATCTGTCAATAGACGTATTCGCGCCAAATATCTACGGGTCTAGCGGATATTGAGCTGGATGCTCTCTATGTCGGCGACTAATTCGTATGTATGTTTCCGACAAACAAGTACTCTACACTGTGTCAACATAGTAGAGTTCGCACTTGTCCAGCCGAGGGACACAAATTGGTCGCGACCTAACTAATTAGTTCTCCAATTAACAATATAAATGTCAATGATGACTGAGCTATGTACCCCAATAATAGATCGTGCCAACGGTACGTGTACCTAAGTGGCCACTCTATAAGTCATAATTACGTCAGGCAGTACGCGTTGTACTTACGAACAAACTCTTAGTCAGCGGATGTTTGCTAGCGCGGCTTATATGAACTTCCTACAGATTTCCAACATGACACTTGAGTTCTATTATTCTTATACGTGTACTCATTTAACTCAGAGTTTTATATTAAAAAACATATTTATACTAATTATCTTGCTGCAATGCTGTAGTGGAAGGGATCGTGGCAAGTAGAGTTTCGTCTTTTCGCACATTTACGGTGAGTCATTCAACTCTATGCTCGCCAAAGTGCGAGCGGCGAGTCATATTTCCGCCGATAGCCTGTTTAGGATTGAATAAGAATGAAGGATGCCGCCAGCAGGGGTTGAGGGGGTTGTGGCTGGGTAAATATCGTGATAGGGGTCGGTGTGGCGTGGTTTATTACTTTCGTTACACAAATAGTATGCTTGCGGATAATTGGTGGGTTGGTAATGGAATAGAATATGTATAATATGTATTTTGATACTCCAAAAAGGTTAAATGTTAATAACAACTTGACTGCCTCGTTGGTCGAGTGGTTGCTAGCGCGTCTGCCGAAAGGTCTTGGGTGCAAATCCCGAGTCAGGTGCTATTAGATTTTTGTAACTTTCTAGTAGTGACCGGAGTTTCGAATTGTGTCTGGTGTAGGTCAATGGACTCGCCGCCTATTCCATGGAACATAAACGTAACTCTTGAAACGTGAGAGCGTACTACACTCCTCTGCCTATTCCTTCGGGGATTACAGCCGTAATGTTACGTTTTATTAACAATAACGTCTAAACATTATTTTAAAGTAAATACTTGTGCCAGAATGTTCCGTTCTACCCCATATTATAAAATGATCGCAAACAATTTTAACGTAAGGTACGGTTATATTCTATTTGCACAAAAACAAAAGTAATAATAATGAGTGTGTAATGGTGACGTTAAGTAAATTTTGCCTGACGTGTATACAATTATAGCATGCATCTATGTTTGATAAGGAACACACGCGGCACTAACAACACTATAGAAAACTTGAGTATATCTCACGCATAGAAATTACACGAATGTATGTATGTATGACGTCACTGACGTTAATACACTCGCCTTGGATGGCATAGTAATAAACAGTATGTGTATGCAATGTTAAACGGTATGTCACTAAAAATATATTCTGATAAAAATATGTTGTGATAAAAATATGTTGTGATAAAAATTACATTTTATTTATAGACATTCTAAACATATAAAATAATGAATAACAAATACTGAATTATCATGACATTAACAACATCCGCAACCATTATTCCATGAAAATGGGACAAACATACTGGCAAGTTTATTTAATGTAGGTATAGATAGACCTACTTTTTTATATAGGTATACATATATATGACTCGCTAACTTTCTTACCTCACGCAGTTTTTGGTCTACGCTTACTGTTATAGCAACGTCATCAGAACGACTCCCAGGTGAACCACAGGCGGGCGAAAACTCTCCGGAATGGCAAGCTGGTGGAGGAGAAGTGGGCGTCTGTTCAGGTGGGAGACGTCATCCGGCTGGAGAACGACCAGTTCGTCGCCGCGGACATTCTGCTGCTCAGCAGCTCCGAGCCCAATGGCCTCTGCTACATCGAGACCGCTGAGCTTGACGGGTAAGGTCTCTTAATAAACTATTACTTACTTAGTACTTTTAATAACTATTCACGTACATACGTCTCTGCCTTCAAATTTTTATTTTTATTTTCATTTTACTTACATTCGATGTATTGCAATTAATACGATTTGGCTGCAAAAATATTTATGCTCTGCTCTTGAGATCGAATATATAAATCTGAAAATTTCATGAAACTACATCAGGAGTTTTACGTCTATATATCGTGAATCCATCAGTCGTACAATAGCCATATGTCATCCATATGTCGTAGAACTGATGACTGTTGGGACAGACGAGTTTTAGAATGGACACTACGGACTGGCAGGCGCACTGTGGGTCGTCCACCGGCTCCTTGGATTGATGATCTTAAGAAGACGGGTGGTAGTGGCTAGACGATATCTGCGGAGGATCGAGTGTAGTGGCACACTTTGGGAAAAGCCTATTTCCAGCAGTGGAATGGAAGAGGCTGCCGTGATGATGATGATGAAAATATCTTGAATCTAAACTATCAGACGCGAATGACCAACTGATGATTATTACTTGCGTATTTTATTTTGATACATTGACACTCAAAGATCGGATTTGGTCCATTTTAGGACACAGGGAAGTAATAAGGACCATATAATCGTTCTTTTTACAGTGTTAATAGAAATGGTCTGAATGTAGAATTTTTAATGTCCACCTAAGTCAGACCTAAATTGTTCTTGAAATGCTAATCATACATATATAGGAACGCCATATAAACATATTAGTAATATTCTATTATTCATTATCGTGACTATGGTTTATTAATTCAATATACATTTCTGTCGACGATATAAACTATGCAATAACAACTTCCTTTGACACAATGTCCTGTTTCCTGAAAATTAAAATGTTAATAATAGTCATTTATCTGTAAGATGATGCCTAGTTTTACCGCAGCGTCTACTAGTACCTATGTAATATTGAGGAAAACGGAATGTCACACCTGTAATCGACGAAAAGGGTAGGCAGAGGATTGTAGTAGACACTCTCACGTTCCACCAGTTACGTTTACGTCCCATGGAATTGGTGGTGATCCTATTGCCATACACCGGACACAGATCCAGAATCCGAGTCACTCCTAGAAATTTTAAATTCTAAAAATCCAATAGGCCTCAAAGACCTCTCGATTGGTAGTCGCGTTTGCAACCACTCTATCGAGGCAGTAATATTGTGGAAAGAGAAAAAATATATTAACTTATATCGAACGCTCATGAAACAAAGCCGTAATACATCTGACACTTTTTTCACAATCGGATTGTGTTGTTTATAAAAATAGAAATTAACACGTTAATAATACTCTCATACTTTATCGCCGCTGTTCGTGAATAAAGCACGTCGTATTGCTAGAGGGTGGGCAGCCCGCACCCTTACTTGCAGTATCGTAACGCCACCGCCATCGGGACTTGGCGCTTTGCCACTGAATATGCGCGTGGGTTCTTTCTGGTTCTGCAGTATTCTATACATCTGTATATCCAGCTATAAACTATGAGTCGACTCATTCTCAGTCTACGTATTCTGCTGAATTGTTTAATGGAACATGAGATATTATGGTTTCGGATATTCATATTGAGTTTACATCTATCTATATATGTATTTGTGTATGAAGATAGTGGAGAATGTTGAAGAAGCGCGTCAAATCTATAATGATAGAGATATTTGCCGGTCGGTTGTCACTGCCTACCTCATGGGGCCTGGCGTGTCATAATAATAATATGTTTAATATAACTCGTGACTTAAACTTAGTTTGTATATTTTATACCACAGAGAGTAGCAAGTATTGTCGTACACTCAATTAAAGTGCTGTACCACTTCTGTGTCGATAGATCGGTTGCTTATACAGTTTAAGCTACGCCAAGCTTAACATGCCTTTGGTTAAGTCTGACTGTGTTGGTTCAAAAGTCCTGAAAGCAGAATAACACGATAAATGAAAATGTACCTATATAACGATCGCGGACAATTATGTTACACTTCCTCATTGCGTAACCTCAGACTTCATGCAATTGTAACTTGAACTACGAGTGTTATAATATTATGATGTTGCATACATTGTTACAAGTACCTTTTTCATTGTATCAGATATATATTTCTTCGTATATAAATACTTTTTTCGTTTTTTCTACTAGTAAGTTATCAGGCGATTGCTAAGGTACTTTGTTAGTCATAGCTGTGTTTCGAACGATTGGGTTAATGAACTTTATGCTATTAAAGTATTCGGAGCTTGGAAAAGTAGATTTCAAATAAAATGTTATTGCTAAATACATGAACCATTCTTAGTATTATATTGTAATCTTTTACATAATTTAACCTCACCAGACTAATGTTCGGTAATCGGTATTTTATTTTGTAACTGAGTTGTCAATAACGTGCAATTCTCATAACGATTAATACAGGTAGATTTTGGGAATATCGCGTCCTATTGTAGTAATTTTATTTCTACAATTATTTGATTTTTAATAACTACGCTGTGCATAACACTTAGTATCAGAGTTTACAATTGATTTTTGTGAACGTAACAGTCTTGTTTTATTTCAAAGAACAGTGTGGATTTTAATTTAATAAGTGAAAAAGTGTGAAATATTTGATGTGGTTCATTTCCATTGCAGAGAGACGAATTTAAAATGTCGTCAGTGCCTTTTGGAGACGGCGGCGATGGGCCAGGACGACGCACAGCTGGGCGCGTTCGACGGAGAGATCGTCTGCGAGACGCCCAACAATCTACTTAATAAGTTTGAAGGTAATGGATCGACGCTATGGAGTGGATACACCATCATCATCAGAATACTCCTGTCCACTGCTGGACATTGGCCTCTCTAATAGCACGCCACTGAGCTCGATCTTGGATACGCCAAGCTAACAATTATTTAGAGAATTCATTACATAGAAATAGTGACCAAAATATTGAACACTTCTAATAAATACGCTTGATTCTGCTTTATGTTTCCGGTTCACTGTTTCCGAGACTTTGTAGGGGATAATTGTGTACATATTTTTGGGAAAATATCAACCCTATTAAAAAGGCATGTTGTACACAATATATGTCATTGTTAATGTTCATTTTCGTTTATTATTTTGTCACAATCACCCGGTGTCATTCCACTGCTGCATATACTATGCAGGCCTCATGGAGAGGTTTGCAGTATTTTGGTTCACTAAACAACCTCCATTAAAATGAGTGTAATGCAAATGGGCTTATAATTTCAGTGCTACACTGTTATTTACGACAAGCAATAGAATGTTGTGAAATTTTTGCCGCGCACGGCATCCGATACTCCGTGTCGCAACACAATTTGCCGTCGCGTCGATTTGTTGTTACACGACACTGTTATTTTCTGTTGCTCGTACGCTTTGAAACCAATTTAACTCATTACAAGCGTGTGTGTGGAGCGGTGGTTATCATACAATATGCCGGTATGGTATGTGTATAATGGTCGTTTGCGTGAATATTGACAGGAGAACAAATTATTTGACATCAATTTAAGCTCATGTCTGTGTTTTTTTTTTCCGTTGGTATAACGTTCTTGTGTTATGAACAACGTATGATACATTTTCCAAGTGATTATTCTTTAGAATGTTTTTGTTTGTTTTTTGTACATTTTGTGTACATTTTTCGTCACATATCAAGCCGCTAAAAGACTTACTTCTAGTTTAAAATTAATGTGATACGCGTCTCTTATTTACAGAGTAATAAATGGTTCACAAAAAGCAGTGATAGCCTAGTGGTTAAGAATTCAGCCCTTCACTCCGGGGGTGCCGGGTTCAAACCCATGGCGCGC